>JAECUM010005251.1:0-125844 GCA_016617855.1 Megalonaias nervosa
GTACTTTGTATGAAGCGGAACAAGAAGTCTATAATTTTAAAATTTTGGAGTTCAACAGCAAATGTTGTTTAAATGTTAAGTTATTGTAGGGTAACGCTTTGATAATCACAGCATTGGACATTGATGAATGTTTTGATCGTTGGGGCTAGCGATTTATTAGTGTCCTCAATTTGTGTTTCCTTACTTTTAGAGCATGAGAGCATAGAATCAGTCTGACCAATATGGAAACTTGGTTTGTTGGCATTCAGCCAATCATACACAGATAAGTTTGAAGTGAAGCCACGCTATACTTGGGCTACTTTTTTTAAAAAAAAAACCCAGCAAAATGAGAAATTGGCTTTATTGGCTGTCTTCGATTCGAAAGATTACCATTTATCAAAGAAGAAAAAATGTTAACGTTTTTACAAATGTTGACGGAACCATAGTAATTCTTGTCTTCAATACCACGATGATTCGCTTTTTGAAGAAGAATCGAGTTATTAGCTGCTTTAAGTAATGCTGTTAGGAGAAATCGATTTGGTCTAGCATGAGTCAGTTTCAGTGAAGTAACCAATACAATCATTTCAATTTGTCGATTTTAATCTGAACTTTGTGCATTTTCTGGACTTCAGATAATTTTAAAATTTGACATGACATTAATTGCGCAAAGTAAACTATTATTCATTATTCGACGATTATTCGTTGACTATTGAGTTAAGTTGTCCTGATTGTTCGCTGAATCTGAGTTTTTTTTTGAAAAAACAAAACAAAAAACAAACGGGTGGCTGAAATCCTGTTTTTCCAGATCCTTTTGATTTTAATGAATGTTTCGTGGAAGTCTATTGTCGAAAACAATTGTACATATATTTAAAAGTTTACGTTGGTAGTTATGAATTATGGTGTCCTTTCTTTCCGATAAGCTGTTCCAAGTGCTCAAGACTTCTTACACAAAAGCATTTCTGTTTCTGAAAAGAAACGTTGTTCGATGACTAGGCAGGAACTTTCAAAATAGACTGGGTCCCCGGGTGCCGAATGGTCTAAAGAGCTCGTCTTTACAGATTACTCTACATCACACTTCTGTCCGCTGGGTTCGAATCTTGGCTAGGCCAGAATGAGTATTTGAGAAAGCTTGCCATTAGCTTCCCATGGGTCGGTGGTTCTTCTCGGGTTCTTCCTCCACCAAATATACCAGCGGTCATTATCGTATGCAGAAAAATAGTCTTCATCTCCCCTGCCCCCACCACAAAAGAAGGCCAAACCAATCGATATAGTATACAAAGGCAGCTGAACAGACTTTGGAATCGTTTTAGTCATATTAAAACAAAGAGTCTTTTGCATAAATCAGCCATTTTCTTACTCACAGTAATATGTATTCCATGTATTTTCGGAGACGTTATAAAGTTCTTTTGTTTTCTTTGCTAATAAGTCAATAATTGCCAACCATGATCTCATTTTACCCCCAAAAGAGGGGTTGGGTTGGGCAAAATACGTCCCATGGGCCGGATCTGGATCGTGACCTGGTTTTGATCCGTTAAATTACATGGTAGAGTGTGGCTTTAAAACTCATTAATCTGGCCCACGCTTGGATTAAATAAGTTTCCAATGCATGCTGTAAAGTATTACTATTGTTAGAACTAGAAAAGCTTTATGGATTATTCGATTAAAGTGTTTGCTTTTATTCCTCAATTGTTTATTCACATTCAGTTTCAGTGTTCTATAGTTTTTATTTTAAAGGCATTATCTATGTCATTGTATCATTGTAGTACCAACACTGTTTCCGTTTTCTCCCAGATTTTGTAACTCTGTAGGTACGTTTTTTCTTGTTAAAATTTAAAACAAAAACATGAACAAACAAACAAAACCCCAGGCAAAACAACCTATTTTATCGACAATATTTGCGGAATGCATCTATCAAGCTCTTGTAAACACGCACACACATCCTCCCAGCCCCCACCCCACCTTGATAAAAACGTTTTGATCAGGGATTGTTGAAATTCAAAAGCACCCCTCCCCCCCAAAAAAATTTCATGTATTTCTGCCACTCAGTATAACTATATTTCCTTTAAGTATATTTTGCAGTCAGCAGACAGAATACCTGATCCATAACTTGACTCAAAATCCGGACTCAACGGAAACCTTGGGTGAACCTGTGCTGTGTAATAGTGACAGCGAAATCTTCAGGCTTGGAGGTTTGTTAACTACCATTTCCGGAAACGTTCTGTTTGGGTGAAAGGTCGGAAAAAGCTTCAAAATATTACCAAAATACGTTTATAAATCGATTTCACGAGGCTTAGAAAAAGAGTCCAGTATTTTGAAATATAATCGATTCATTTAAGCTTTTATAAAGAGGTACTGAAAATGATCAATGATATATTATTTGTAAATATTTCATTACACCCATCTTTCGAGAACTGTTTTTGAGCACGTGTGGCTTCTTACTCACACACTAATGACTGGGTAGACGTAGTTACTGTTGATGAACAGAAATCTGACGTTCTATCTTTTGAGTTAAGCTAGAATGAAAAATCAAACTGATAAGTACCCCAAACTCAACATCTTGCGAAAGTGCGACACGCGTAACTGTTTCTTTTGCATAACGTTATAACGTCGGCGGAGAGGATACGTTAATAAGTATGGGTTGTTTTCACGTGACGTTGCAGAAAATCTGTACGCATAGATCCGCCATTTTGAGCCGCAAGCCATTGACAACTGATGTAACGACAAGCGTGTTTTCCATAATGCTGATTTGTGGTATTGTCGGGTGTTCTAACCGCAAAGGTGTACGAAAAGATGTAAGCTTCTTTAAAGTACCGAAAATTTTGACTGATCAGGGTGAAGAAACAATGACATTATCGGAAGAAAGACGTCGTTTATGGAAGGCAGCTATCAACAGAAAGGACATTGACACTGAAGAGAGATGAGAACAAACGCTTGTTTGCTCTAAACATTTCGTTGGAAGTTAGTCCTACCACGTAAGATCCATCAGGGATGATGGGTCTTAACTGCCTAACTAACAGCGCTCTGTAGCATGTTTTGATGTCGAAACAAAAGTCAAATTTTCAGGAATATCACACACAACTGGCAACCAATAATGACGCTTTTCTACAAAGTAAAGTTATAATGTTTTTGCCAGACTTTACTTACCTTGATGCCTTTTCTCAAATAAATTCAAATTCTCACAAAAGAAATGGACCTGTTTTCAAGTTTTGTTGGCCTATATTTCAGTTTGCTGGAAAGCAATGAAAGCCGGGAATGCCGAAATTGGGTTAGGTTAAAATATTATTCTTTAACGAAACGAATAAAAAAATATGCCTCTTGGAACTATAAGCAATGTTTCATTTCGTTCAAGAAACATATCCTCCACATGAACCAACTTGAACATACTTCAGCATACCTCGACTACCGTCGCATTGCAACAAATTCAAATGAATGTCAACGGAACATGAAAATGTGCCCATTTACTAGTGTCATATTTTGATTCCACCAGGATAAAGACAGTACAGTAAGTATATTAATTACACATAAATTAGTGGAAGAGTGTCGATATAGGCTGCCAAGTGTGTGAGATATTCCTGAAACTTTGACTACTCGTTCCGATGTCAATGACATTGGAACAGGCTATGCAAGGCCGTTATTTGGGTTGTAAGACGTAGCACTTAAACAGAGACAACATGTGCTATGTCTTACATTGTAGGACTAGTCGGAGGTATGTTAAAATTAAATTTTCAATTGCGTTATAATGTATGTTTAGCTTGATTTTTACAGACATTTTAATCCAAGCTGTAATACTAACTGATAATCTTGGTTTACAAGTCCCAGTGCAAGCAGCAGGGACCAGTCGTTTTGGATAAAAAAAATTTACATGACAATGTTATATTTTTTGATTAAGAGTATCAGGATTATATATTGACAGTTCTAGTCATTTTCTGTTGACATGTGATGACCTTTTTCTTGACTTGCATAATACATTATTTAATTCTTTTGAATGAAGTCACTGTCTCAGTTGCTTTCCTTTTCTTGTTACAGGTGTTAAAGCATATTTGCATGACAGAACAAGTCCATCATGGTTGCCAACTCTAGATCTTGGTTACACAGAAATGACTTCACCTGCAATATGAGCAGCTCATGAGAGATTTAATCGGGCCAGCCAGCGGAAACACAAAAGAAAGATTTCAGTATCGTCTCTATTAACATTGAAAAAGAGGTGCATAGAATTCGGGGACAGTAATGCCAGTGGCATATCAGAATGTGCTGAGAATACAGATAAACAGAATGACTACATGTAATGATCACAAAGTAATGGAACGTGCATCATTTCAGCCTGCATATCATGATGAAGAAATATCAAAGGCAATGGGCATCCAAACTGACTTGACAGTCAAAACAGTCAAACAACTAGAAGATGATAACAAGTCCAGACTTATCGAAGGCAAAGAAAATGAACAGTTTGATTTTAAAGGACTATACAACCTTCTATCTTATGTTGACAATTCTGAACAAGTAGCATGGACTAGCCCCAAATGGGGGTATCTTTCATTGATAATAAAACCACTGTTCACAAGCTTATAATTGACATGTTTACTCTTAACTAATGCTGAGTATTCCATCTTTGCTGTTATTTCATGTTTAGTTCCCCAGGCTGTTGCGGCACTATAGAAGGGTATCTTTTTCCCATAAGATGCACAAATTGTTTTCAGTACTGTCAGAGATGGCTGTGAAATGCTAGTGTGGCATACACGATAAAAATCGGAAGCTGTTATTCTTCCTTTACGATATCTGTGCCAGAAGAGACTATTTGATTGGCCCCTTGTCTCCTTCTCAAGATATGATGCATCTTCTTTGGAAACAGATATGTCTATAGCACTACACTTCTCTAACACCTGCTCGTATGATGAATCTGAACAACTTGTATCCTTATTGTATAAGCATACATGACTCAAGTCAATCGGCCACTCTGCAAATAATGACTTGGGTTTGACGTTCTCTGAAAACTTGCCCTTGCCTCTTAATGATAGAATGGCAGCCTTTGGCACATTTTGATGAAGTTCACCCCAAAATAGGTTCTCCTCATTTGCTGTAGGTGATGGTATGTCTAATGCTGCTGGTTTATCAGAAACTGTGCACAGATTCATTATTTGGAAGTTGTTGTTTTTTTACTGCAGACTGTAAGTCCATGTCTTTTAGTCGTTTATATGGTGTCTCAAATTTAGCTGAAGTAGGAAACATTCAGCATGCAGGTACATCAGTCACTGTAGCTTCCTTGCATATTCTAGCACCTGTCTCCAAGGCAAACAGAACTGCAGGAACATGAATACAACATTCACCCAGTCCTGCCATGCATGTGCAGTGTGCTGATTCCACACTCCCATCTGTGGCAACAATAACCTATGGTTTCATTCTGACTCGCATGGAGTCGGTCACTTGGAATTTAGAATGAAGGAAACATTACAACATATAATATATAATGTTCAATATTGCGTCAGTACTCTAGCTTTTTGTACATGTCGAATGTATCCATACATGTACATGTGGAATGTTGTTGTTGTTGTTGGGCTTAACGCCATTTTTCAGCACACATGGCGGCCAGTATTAATGGTGGAGGAAGAAACCGGGAAATCCCCAGAAAGAACCACCGACCCACGAGAAGCTACTGGCAAGCTTTCTCACATATCCACATTCGCCGAATCCTAGACTCGAACCCACGCAGACAGAGGTGAGATGGCAGTGATCCGTAACGGAGAGCGCTTTAGACCACTCGGCCACTCGGGGCCCCTACATGTGGAATGTTTACATGTACTATCAATCAACCCCATTATTAAACGTGTGGTTACAGCAAATTCACAGAGGGATGAATGGTTTGAATGAAATTGAAAATGCTATTGTTATTTTAACTGATTTTAACGCTATAAATCTGTCATCACAAACAAGCTACTGCAGTCATAAAATGGAGTTAACTGAAGTTACGTTATGAAGAGAGAAAGAAAAAAAACCCTGAAGTGTAAGTACCTTTGCTCTCAACAAATGAACCCCATTAATTTCCTTGTGCAGTATTATTTGGATCCAGCTGTCTTGGAAAAGCTTGTATGCATCAGGAGACTTGTAGTTCTTCAGCTGATCCTTGGTGTATACTGATTGTTGAAAAATCAAAAAATGGACAACGTCTGCATAGCTGACCTCAGGCCATTTTGTCTGACCGTTGCTAAAAGCTTCAGCAGGCAGTTTATATGGATCAGTCTGTATTTTAGCAGTTTTCTCGATGTATCTCTCATGAACATCACCCACAAGTGGATTGAGATAATTAGTATGGATCGTAGCTTTCCGTGTTGTCTTATCCATCATAACTATCAAGGTCAACTATCGATTTGTTGGGGGCTCAAAATGGCAGCATTTGTTTATTAATCATGTTGCATTCTGAGAAATTGTGTATCTTAGCATGACGTCAGTGAAAACAACCCATAGCTGAACAAAACTTAAAAGATAATTGAGTAATGGGGGAAATACAATATAAAGAAGAAAGGAAGATTCAGATTGCATTTTTAGTTCATCAGTTTTGACATTATGGCTAGTAAAGAGGCTCCTGAGTTTCAAACCAACAAACAATATATACGTCATGAGATGAGATCTAATTTGCAGATATGGCCTTTAGTTGTTCTCAAATCTTAAGAGTGAAGAGCTCCTGATCTTAAGATACCACCCTGGGAGCCTCAGCTACAACAACTTTTGAAGAGTTCCAAAGATAATTGACTTGGGGATCAAAAATGTATTTAAAGACATCTTTGAGCACATAAAAGCATTTATGCATATAACTTTTAATTCTAGATCCCATTTAAAGATAGAATGTCAAATTCCTGTGGTTGATAATGTTTGTAGAATGAGAAGCACATTCAAGTTTAAGTCACCAAGGGGAAACTTTTAAGACTCAATTTGTAGGCTTTTTCTATTATGCAGTGTCAGTAGTCCCACATTGTAAGACATATCACCCATTATTTATGTTTTGGTGCTAAGTCTTACTGCCCAAATAATGGTCTTGTGTAGTGTGTTCTGATGTTGACTGAAATCGGAATGAGTGTCCAAAATTTTCAAGAATATCTCACGCTCTTGGCAGCACATATTGAAGCCTTTCCACACGTTAAAGTCATGTTGATTTAGGCGGACTTTACTTACTCTGATGTCTTATTTTGAATGAATTCAAATTCTCACAGAAGCAAATGGTTGTGTTTTCAATTTCGGTTGACCCTCATTTGAGTAGGTTGGAATGCAATGGAAGCCAGGGGTGCCGAATTTGTTTAAAAGGATGATAAATATCTTGAATGAAATGAAGCTGTCTAACCCCTTTCTTCAATATTAGTATATTTTTATTATTTAATTAAAGAAATATTCTTCAGCCTAATCCGATTTCATAATTCCTGGCTTCTCTTCATTCCAACCAGCTGAACAGAACGTGAAAATGTGTCCATTTGCTACTGTCAGATTTTGATTCTATCAAGATAAAGACAGCGAAGTAAGTATAATCAATTAAATTTAAATTTGTGGAGAAGTGTTGATATGGGCTGCCAAGTGAATGAAATATTCCTGAAAATTTTACCTCTTAGTCTCCTGTCAGTCGACTTGGGAACATGGTACACAAGGCTGTTATTTAAGACATAACACCAAAACAAAAATGGAATGTGATACCTCTTACTTGTAAGACTAGCAGTTGCAGGTAACTCCCAGTGGAGAAAAACTTGTCTCTGTCTTACTTTGAAATGGCCAAAACACATGAGAAATTAGCATGAATTTGAATAACATGGCTGTGATACTTGATATTCCAGTATTCTTGACGATAACAAGTTGGTCAAAACTAGTGGCATACCATTACCTGTGTTGTTCCAGAATGTCAAATCTCATTAGTATTTGAATTGAGATAAACCAGAAAATTATCCAATTCTACTTATTCCAAATGTGAAAGACATAATGTGGTTTTAAATTCATTTGTGGCAGTTATAAAAATTATAGAAATAGCTTACTGACTGAGATTTGTATGCTTTGGTTTGCAAATTTACAATAAGATAATGCATATTAATGCAGCAAAATACTGATTAAAAATGTCACTACTTGATTTATGACAGCATATATTCCACTTACAGACCACCTGTTTATTGTTGGAATATTAAATTATAAATGAAGGAACAATCCAACTCTTTATTTGCATTATTTAGAAGTAGGTAATGTATTTATGTAATTTTTAAGGTTGTGTGACATGTTTTGTGCTGAATGGTCTAACCAGCATCAAAAGTTGCACATTGGTAGTTGGGCAAAGACAGGTACAATAGATAATGGCTGTGAGAGGTAGTAATTAACCTGGATTGTCATAATAACATACCCAAGAAGAGGTAAGAACAGGTGTCATTTAACTTTGAATTAAGAAACAATATATTTATTTAACAGATGAATTTTGAAGAGATATCGGGAAAGTTTAAAGTGTATTAGCTCTAGCACATAACATATACTATGGTTCTAAAGCATAATGGCCTGAAATGATAGCTTATTGGGACTGCTGTGGTAAAAGACCCTAACATGATAGCGTGCTGGGACTGCTGTGATAGGAGCCCCTGAATTGATAGTGTATTGGGGTTGCTGTAATAAAAGACCCTGATATGATAGCATTCTGGGACTTCCATGGTAGAAGACCCAGAAATGATAGCATATTGGTACTGCTGTGGTAAAAGACCCCAAGGAAGGCACTAGATTGTATAATCTGAGCAGTTATGATCTGCCATCTGACTGTACTGGAAAGTATTGCTGCTCAACATAATGTTGGTAAATAAGGGTACTGTATTTGCCCACCTATAATTCAGTGTGGAGTATAAGTCAAATGAACAGATTTGGAAAATTTTCCATCCTTTATCCATATATAAGTTGATGCTGAATATAAGACGAGGCCAGATCAATAACTCGGCTTCGTCTTTTTCACTTTATTCCATGTAGCATTGTGAATTTTATCCAATCTGTAATTGAGTAACCTTTCAGGTCAGGATCATTAAATATAACTAAAAGTACCTTATTTGTTTCACACAAAGTATTTTAAATGTATTATGTACTTTTAGAGAGATATAATGACACTGACATGAAAACTTACTGAGTTATTGATAGGATACAAAATTTGCATTGCTATGTGGAATTAAACTATAGTAATTTCCAGTGTCATAAATATTAAAGGTATCACTGTATGCTATTTCAGATTAGCGGCAAGAGGGAAATTGTATCATTAGTAATAAAATGCTTTTTCCGCAGTTCTTTTTTTTGAAGAAAGATAGAGAGAGGCATATGTATTCCATTGCATTTTTCTTCTTGTACCTCATGATCAAAATAAAATATCATTGCCCCGATAAGAGAGAGTGAAAGTGAGAGAAATTTCAGCTCTTCATGTTTTTATTTTGTTTCATTTTGTACCTTACCACCCATTTAGCAGAAGCTTTTGTCAAAGAGAGATTAATAAATTAAATATTAAATGTAAACTATGAAAATACATACCATAATCGTTCAAGTTTAAATATTCACAATATAAGAATGACCATTTTGCACGCTAATTTTCTTTGCAAGTACAATGACCTCCATTCCCAACAAATAAGATTATTTTTTTTAAAGTGCATGCACTCTTCCTTTTCTTAGGCAGCAATTGTTATTGATCTTTGCTCGTACTATAAATTGCTAACAGTTCTATCTGCAAGTTCAAAAGATACCACTGGTTGAGAAATTTACACAAGTAACCAGCATTTCCTTTCATTATACAGTACCATATTCATAATACCCTATGGGTAGCCTGATTTCTCTACTGGTAGCCTCACTAATCTGATCTTTTCTGCTGAATCTTGACCTCAAATAGGTATTAGCTTGAAAAACCTGACCTCAGCTGTAGCATATTTAATTAGCATGTAAATACCACAACAAAGCCACGTGCTTCTTGGACAATGGAAGTGATAACTAAAACTAAAAGGAATTGCTTACACAGTTTATTTGTGGGCATACCCTTGACCTGTAGCTGTGATAAGCTACAGGCCTCATTTGTGTCCCCCCACTGGCTTTCTCCAAAACAATTAAAGGCTTTATGTGTTTTTTTTCCACCCAGTGATATAGTATGTTGTTTTCCTGTAAAAAATAAAAACGAATTTTGAAAGAAAATTTACTTTATATAATTTTGTTTTTGGGGTTTCTTTTATTATTTATATTCAACTTAGTTGTATCTTTCTCAGATGGGTCATACTTTTGGGTTCTTGACTTAACAGGAGCCCAATTTCTGTCCCTATTCCAATACCTATTTTGGTCCCTATTCCAGTACTTATTTCTGTCTCTATTACAATACCCATTTCTGTCCTTATTCCAGTATCTAATACCTACTTCTGTCTTTATTCGAACACCTATTTCTGTCCTTATTCCAATACCCATTTCTGTCCCTATTCCATACCTATTTCTGTCCCTATTCCAATACCTATTTCTGTCCTTATTCCAGTACCTATTTCTGTCCCTATTCCATACCTATTTCTGTCTCTATTCCAATACTTATTTTGGTCCCTATGCCAATACTTATTTCTGTCCCTATTCCAATACCTGTTTCTGTCCTTATTCCAATACCTATTTTTGTCCTTATTCCAATACCTATTTCTGTCCCTATTCCAGTACCTATTTGTCCCTATTCCAATACCTATATCTGTCCTTATTCCAATACCGATTTCTGTCCCTATTTCTATACCTATTTCTGTCCCTATTCCAATACAGTCAAACCCAGTTATCTCGATTATGTCGGGGGAGTCAAAAAATTGTCAACATAACCGGGTCCCGAGATATCAGGGTTTAGTTGTCAAACCTATTGCATAACAATGATTATGCATCTGAAGTACCAAAAATGAGGAATTTTCTTTCTAAAAACAAATGGCATTTCTAATGCACAATGAAAATAATAGTTCAGTCATGCCTGGTTGCACAAAACAAACAGTTGGTGTTTCACTTTTATGGTTTGCAAGGATTTGATATCAGATACCTGATGAAAACAATATAAATTTTTAAAAAATTTCATCTTTCTGTTTCATAGCTATTAATCCAAGCAGTCACTGTTGCCATATTCTGTTTGCATTGAATAATCTGTAATCATTGTACAGCAATTGACAACTTCATTAAAAAAAATAATGGGCGCTATTGATTTTTTAAATACCATTTGTGGTTTTATGTACTCTTGTTTAGAACTAATTAATAATCATGTGTTGGAGGCAGGGTCCAGCTAGGTTTGGAATTTTACCTGTTTTTATTTATAGATGATTGTGAGTCACATGATCTAGCCATGCAGACGGTTGAAAGCTTACACTTACACCAAGCTTGGAAACACTTACTAACTACTGATTAACTTTATTAAAATAAAAAAAAAAAAACCCCCAAAAACTCTGAACCAAAGTTGTTAATTGTATGGATTAAGTTAGTGACTGACCGTAATGATACTGGAATGGGATTACACTATAGTTTGTTCCACAAAGCATCACGACTTTTATCTTATCTGTAATTGTGTCATTAAATGTAGCTAAAAGTACCCAATTCATTTTGACCTCTCTGGTGGCCTAGTGGTTAGAGCGTCCACCACAGATGCGGGAGGTTGTGGGTTCGATCCCCGGCTGAGTCATGCCAGAGACTTTAAAAAAATGGTACTAACAGCTGCCTCGCTTGGCGCTCAGCATAAAGAGATTAGTGTTAGGACTGGTCAGCCTGGTGTCAGGATAATGTGACTGGGTGGGACATCATGCTACATGTCTGCGGCATGATGCCCCAGTGCTAGACATCACTATAAACTGCCACACTGCAGACATCGTAGCGATATGACTGAAAAATTGTTAAAGCTACGTTAAAAATCCAAATCACACACACACACACCAAATTCATTTTAAATATATAGTGTAAAACGAATTATGTATTTTTAGCTACATTTATTGATGTTGACCTGATAATTTACCGAGTTGCAGATAAGACAAATTTCGTGATGCTGTGTATAACGAACCATATTGTCATGGTGTTTACATGTGACTGTCTATTATGAACGCAGCTCCTGTAAGGTCAGAAACGCATTCATACAGCTTCTTTATTCTGAAGTATTGTTTACAACATAATTTTCTCCACTCTGTGAAAGTCATAAACCATGTATTGATGAGATTGGTTGATTAGCATTTTTACCGGTAAAATTTGGTCTTGTACCGACTTTTCTATCCTTGCAGGTGTAGCGGAAGTGCCGGATCATTATTTGTAAAATGTCTCTGAGGTAGACATTGAAAGTTGCATTTCGTCGAATTAAGCGGGTCTGCATATCACTTTGGACCAAAACTTATGCCCGACATAATGGGGTTATCGACTTAATGGGGGTTGAGATAAGCAGGGAAAAATATGCATAACAAAGAAGGACTTTTTCGGGACCGGACGAAAACGCTCGACATACACGGATTCTCGATATAACCGAGGTCAAGATAAGTGGCTGTGACTGAAACTACAACAATTCATTCTGGAACATGTTCACTCACCCCTGTGACCTTGGGGTCAAGGTTTCTGTCATAGAAGATTTATATAAAGTTCACAGAGTTTTCATTGCTTTTATTTCCTAAACCTGTTGATAGACTCTCTTCATATTTGGGAAGAATCATTATGAAGCTAAGACAATTCTTGCTGTGGCATGGTTGCGCAAAGTTACAGTCATGGAAAATTTGCTTTAAAGTTTATTAAAGTTCTTTCCTTGATTAATATTCTTCCTAAACCCCTTTAATGATTTTCTTTATATGTTGGATGACTTGTTAAAGTTGAAGTTCCCATTTATTGGGATGAATAACATAGAGGAAGAAGTGACTTCCAGACTTCTGCTAGTTTGTTTATAGCAGGGGTCTCAAATACCTGACCCATGGAGTTATTTCCTGTGGCCCTGAACGACACCCAGAATTTGTAAAATAATTAATAATGTAGACTTTTTCTTAACAGCCAGTTAGTTTTGATGAATTCGGGTGGGCATATAATTACTTGCCACTTAGCATAACAGAATAGCAAAATATATTGCTTTTGTTTTTTCATTTTTGACTCCGCTTTTGTATTGCTGTATGAAACGGTTTCACTGATGTGGCCCTCGAGCAAATATACTAGTCCTCATGTGGCCCTCATAGTGATTTGAGTTTGAGACCTCTGGTTTATATGCCCTCTTACCAGCATCACATCAGGGACTATTTTTTTCTCTGATGTGCTTCATTGTGAGAAACCACTTATTATTCCATTTAAGAACAAATATTATGCATTGGTTTCTTCTCTCTTTCAGAATGAGATTGTCAATTTGTCTTCTGGTGCTGTTACTGCTCTGTGTTGGACTAACTCATCAAAAGACCCCCCATGATGCTGATATTGATGATAATGATTTTGCAGAGTTTGAAGATGTTGAAGATGAAGGTATTTTTTCATCAGAAGAGATGCATAGTGTCAATCCAAATTAGTGAGAATAAAACAGAGCTAGAAATTTAATACTTTCCACTCACCTCCAACTACCAGTTCTTCCTCCATCCCACCACCCAAAAAACCAATGATAGTATAAACCTACAAAGAAAGGACCATAAAGTTCTTATGGCTCAGTTACTGGCATTTACGTCTACAGTTTTAAAATACTGTTATGACATAGTGCTGACCATTAACTTGGTACCATGCAATGACACACTGTACTAATTTGAGGCTGATGAACTCTCTTTAGAATGAAGTCAGGTAAAACTTGGACCTAAACTTCAAGAATTCTTTGTTATTCCCTGATGAAGAGGGGAATCCTAGCTCCAAGGATGGAACTAGAGATGGAACTCAATCAAATTTAAGTTTCATCTGGTTTATTAACAGTCACAAGATAAAATGGCAGATTAAATAAAAATGCATATCAGGTGCATCACTCAGTAATAACTTAGTGACTTGATATTACAGTGGTGGTGTGCATTTGGACAAACATACTTAATTTATAACAGTTATTATGATAGAGTTTGATGTAAAAATGTTCAAATATAAATGTTTTCATATTTACATTTTATATTTAGTTTTTAGCGATAGACCTTAGAAGCCATGGCTAAAATTTAATTATATTTTATATGTTAACTTCAGACAGAGCCTTGAGAAACACTCAATGACTGTAACAATAATAACTTACAAGTTATGTAAAAAGTCTTGAAAAACACCAGATTTACAATATAGTAAATAACTTATGAATAGAGCCTTGAGATACACTCAGTGACTTCATACTCAAACTTGTATTATTATTATTATTATTATTCTAGATCTGTAATTTGCTATTTCTATTAAACTGTAATAAGTATTTATTTATTTCTGAATCTCACACATTTCTGAATGCATGCATCTTGATCCTAGGAAAGCAAGTGATGAATTCTGCCTGAAATATCATGAGCTTCTTGAAACCTACCAGCAGGCATGCTTATTTTTCTCATTGCTACATGAAACCTACCACAACATGTGCCTATTTTCTCATTGCCACTTGAAACCTGCCACCAAGTGTGCTTATTCTTTCACTGCCACTTGAGACTTGCCACTAAGTGTGCCTATTTTCTTATTGCCACCTGAAACCTACCATCAGGCATGCCTGTTTTCTCATTGCCACTTGAAACCTGCCACCAGACATGTCTATTTTCTCATTGCCACCAGAAACCTACCACCAAGCATGTCTGTTTTCTCATTGCCACCTGAAACCTACCATCAAGCATATCTATTTTCTCATTGCTACTTGAAACCTGCTGCCAGTCATGCTTTTTTTCTCACTGTCACTTGAAACCTGCCACCAAGCATGTGTATTCTCTCAATGCCACTTCATACATACCACCAAGTGTGCCTATTTTTTCATTGCCAGTTGAAACCTGCCATCAAGCGTGCCTATTTTCTCATTGCCACCTGAAACCTACCACCAGGCATGCCTATTTTCTCATTGCCACTTGAAACATACCACCAAGTATGCACGTTTTCTCCTTGCCACTTGATTTTGTGGTTAAACAAGTCTCAGAAAAGTACTAAATAGAGACTGACCTTAGTTGGAGAACCTCCAAACTGGAGAGCTGTCCACACAGAAAAAGAAGGAATGATTTTCAAATACATGTATGTACTTACAGATGATGAGGACTCTGTATGTAACATGGATGTGTATGTAACATGTATGTGTTAGGTTTAACTTCATCAAATTTAACAAAATGATCATTTTTTAAAGCTCTAACCTCATCAGATTTACTCAAATAATTACTTTTTAAGCTAGAACCTCATCAGATTTACCCAAATTATAATTTGTTTAAGCTCTGACCTCATCATATTTACCCACAATAACCTTTTAAACTTGAACCTCATCAGATGTACAAAAAATGATAATTTAGAAGCTCTGATCTTATTAGATTTACCCAAATGATAATATTTTGATCTCTAACCTCATCAGATCTACCCAGATGATAATTTTTATGTTCAAACCTCATACTACTTACTGAAATGATAGTTTTTAAGCTCAGGTATTTCATCCAATATGGTACTACTATTAGTAGTACTACTACTACAACAACTATAATCAGAGCTAGAAAATTTCTGAATGGTCTACTTGTCTAGAATTGTGATTTCATGAAGTTGCAGAAAAATCTGGACTTTTTACTTGATTTTTTTATATTGCATCCTACTTGTCCCATCCTGATGGACAGTGGATTGATTTTAATCACAAGATTTTTTCATAGAAGAGGCTTCAGTAGGAGAGGAGGGCAGAGGTGCCCCAGAGGAGGAAAATGCAGGTGAAAAGAAATCATCCCCACAGACTGCTGTAGATGATAGGGATGAAGATGAAGATGATGAAGCGACAGTTGAGGTAAATATCAGTTGATGTACATTTATGGTGTTTCCTTATTATAATTCTGTTCATGGCAACCATGCAAATGTTTGTGAGGGAGGCTAATGATGAGAGATGCTACAAGTGTATTTAGTGAGCATGCTACAGTAGAACCTGTCATGAGCGACCTCTGCTATGAGCGACCACCTGTCATGTACGACCACAAGTGTAATGCACGGATCGATTTTATTATATAAATGCTCTGCTATGAGCGACCACCTGCTGAACGCGACCAGCGACCGCTATTTCTTGGCAAAATATGCATTTCGACACTGCTATGAACGACCGCATCACAAAAAAACGAGGATAAACTCCACCAACCTTTATTTAATCCCTGTAAGAACGACCGCTCATACCGTTCTAATATAAAAAAATAAAAATAAAAAATAGGCTGGCTACCGATCTCTGAATTTTTGTAGCTAGGCTTATAGTGACATACAGTTTATATCGTAAACCAGACTAAAGTATATGTAGATTATTTCCTAGCCTGGTTCCCTGCTTCGTATGCTCCCTGTGTTGTTCTCCGTTATTCGTATAGGGGTGAGGAACGCAGAAAGCATACAGAGCAGGGAACCAGACTAATTATTCTCGCACTTAACTTGCTTCCCGGCCGTTGTAGGACCTGACATCCCTATGACGACTGTATTGCGAGAACAGACAGACACCAGTGACCTTTATGTAATCAATTATTACAACGACCGCTTGATTAGTATAGATTGTTCTGATAAAAAACAAGCATAAAAGGAATATTAAAAAAAAAGATTGTTGCTACCAGTGATAGATGCTACAGTCCGTAAACCAGGCTAATGTACATGTCATGAAATGCCGTTGAAGTGCTAAAGTTGACTAAGTGGCCGCGTATATTGTTTGTCTCGAGTTAATCGGTATTGTCGGGGGTGAATAAGGTCATTGTCTATTAAACCAGCAGGAGAGAATCATTTGCGGGATTCGATTGATAGTGCTCAAGACTTGTGATGCTTGTTTATATTAATTGTTAGACATGCAATGCACATGCATAGATTTTTCATATTTTCCCACAGCCACCGTCTTTACGTTCGATATTACAACTGAGCACTAATAATTTTAACACCTAGAATTTTAATAACAATGGACGAACCTCCAACAAAAAAGAGACAAATTTTAATGCTGAAGAAAATAATTATTGTAACTGAAAGAAGTGAAAAAGTGCAGACCACTCGCAAAAAAGCGGTTTAAACGTTGGTAAAACAAATTTAGGTTGCTATAAAGGTAAACGAGTAATTCAGAAACAATTTCATATGCTAAAATATGTGATCTTCAAATGTAAATGTGATTTCATGTTTAATGATAGAAGTATATCTTTATTACAATATAATTTTGTTTTTAGATGAATGCATACAATATTTTAGCAACAACTACTAATAAAGAATAGAATATATGTACAGTGATTGTGGTTATTTTTCTTGAAATTGTTCTGAAACTGGACCTTGGAAACGTATTTTGGTACAAACCTGCTATGAAAGACCACCTGCCTTGAGGACCGCTTTTTGTTGGCAGAAGGGGCGGTCTCTCATAACAGGTTTTACTGTACAAGTATATTATTGAGAGAGGCTTATAAGGAGACATGCTACAAGTATATCATATTATTGGGGGAGGCTTATAATGAGGCTTGCTACAAGTATATCATATTAGTGAGGGAGGCTTATAATGAGGCTTGCTACAAGTATATCATTAATGAGGGAGGCTTATAATGAGGCTTGCTACAAGTATATTATTGAGGGAGGCTTATAATGAGGCATTCTACAAGTATATCATATTATTGAGGGAGGTTTATAATGAGGCATTCTACAAGTGTATCATATTAGTGAGGGAGGTTTATAATGAGGCATGCTAAAGGTTTATCATATTAGTGAGGGAGGCTAATATCTGATTAGTAAGAGACCCTAATAATGCATGCTACAAGTGTATCTAATTAGTGAGGGACCCTAATGATAGATGCTACAAGTGTATCTAATTAGTGAGGGACCCTAATGATACATGCTACAAGTGTATCTAATTAGCGAGGGACCCTAATGATACATGCTACAAGTGTATGTAATTAGTAAGGGACCCTAATGATACATGCTACAAGTGTATCTAATTAGCAAGGGAGGTTAGTAATGCATGCTTCAAGTATCTAATTAGTGAGGGAGTGTAATGATGATTCATGCTACTAGTGTCATATTATTGAGGCTTATAATGAGGCATGCTACAAGTGTGCTGTGTTAGTGAGGGAACCTTATAATGAGACTTCCTCCAATCTGTGCTGCCATCATGAGTTATGGTGTCCACTGTTTAATGTTGGGAAAAAAAACCAGACATGATTACTTATCATTGTTACAAAATCAAAATCTTAATTTAAGTAACAGAAAGAAGTGAAACCATCAATTTAAGTAAAATCAACAAATAGTCAATTTCTCATATTTGTAAAGTGAAAATTTAAGAGACACAGTATTGTGAATTAAATCCCAAATAATCCTAAATGTCTTATCACATGTCCAAAAGCGTAGAAATGTTTTAATCTTCAATGCCTGATGTACCACAATGATACAATCTGGAAAGTCTTTGAATAAATTCTGATCAATTCCAAGTCAATGTGTTAATCCAAAGTCAATGAGCACTTAGTAATTCCAGTGAATAATTTAAATAATTCCTCATGAATTATATCTGAACACAACTGTAAAATCTGTTAAATGGGTAACAGTAAAAGCATGACAGTGAATTGGGTAACAATAAAAGCATGACAGTGAATTTGGTAACAATGAAAGCATGACAGCAAAATAGGTAGCCATAAAAGCATGACAAGTAGAATGTGTAGTAGTAGTAAAAGGCATGCCATATAAGTAAAATGGGTAGCAGTGAGACATGACAGTAAGTGAAATGGGTAGCAATAAAAGCATAACAGTGAACTGGTTAGCAATAAAAGCATGACAGTATTTGACTCAGGTAGCAGCACAAGAATGACAGTAAGTGACATGGGTAGCAATACAAGCATTACAGTGACTTGAGTAGCAATACAAGCATGACAATATGTAAATTGGCTTGCAATTAAAGCATGACAGTATTTGACTCGGGTAGCAGCACAAGAATGACAGTAAGTGACATGGGTAGCAATACAAGCATTACAGTGACTTGAGTAGCAATACAAGCATGACAGTAAGTGAATTGGCATGCAATAAAAGCATGACAGTAAGTGGGTGAATTGGGTAATAGTGAGAGGCATGACAGTAAATGAAATGAGTAGTAGTGAGAGGCATGAGAGTAAGTGAAATGGACAGTAGTGAGGGGCATGACAGCAGGTGAATTGGGTAGTAGTGAGGGGCATGACAGTAAGAGAATTGGGTCTTTGTGAGAGGCATGACAGTAAGTGAATTGGGTAATAGTGAGGGGCATGACAGTAAGTGAAATGGGTAGTAGTGAGAGGCATGACAGTAAGTGATTTGGGTGGTAGTGAGGGACATGATATTAGGTGAATTCGGTAGTAGTGAGGGTCATGACAGTAAGAGAATTGGGCAGTAGTGAGGGGCATGACAGTAGGTGATTTGGGTAGTAGTGAGGGGCATGACAGTAGGTGATTTGGGTTGTACTGAGGGGCATTACAGTAGGTGAATTGGGTAGTACTGAGGGGCATGACAGTGGGTGAATTGGGTAGCAACTCAAGAATGACAGGTAAAATGAGCAGCAGTAGAAAGCATGACATTAAATGAAATGGGAAGCATTTAAAAGTATGACATTAAATGAAATGGGTAGCATTTAAAAGTATTACATTAAATGAAATGGGTAGCATTTAAAAGTATGACATTAAATGAAATGGGTAGCATTTAAAAGTATTACATTAAATGAAATGGGTAGCATTTAAAAGTATGACATTAAATGAAATGGGTAGCATAAGCATGACATTAAATGAAATAGTTATCAATGAAAAAGCTTGTTTACATTTTTTTCCTGATATAGTTTTATATGATGAAAATATCATATATATCAGGGGTCTCAAGCTCAAACCACGCTGAGATCATTGTCGATGGCCCAAGGGCAGCACCACCTTTGTTATCTCTCATGACACCTTGTGAGGCCAATCATTTTGTAGGCCACATGATACGGCTTGGCGGGCTGCATTTTCGAGACCCCTGATCTGTATCTAGAACTAATTGGATGGAGATTCCATAAATTTATAACCAGGGTTAGGTTTTAGTAATTACCATTTCATGCATGACACTTTTCACTTTAGATGCCAGAGTAATTAGTGAATAGTTGGACCTGTGGATGTTATTTTGAATTAAATGCTGTATTAGGTAACATACCACAGTCTCAGCAGTGATTCCAGTATTGTGATTTAGTAATCCCCTTGCAAATAAAGCAACATCTTTTTATTTTGTTTGTGTTGATGAAACTCATTACCTCCTAAATTCCTATTTCTGTCAATTGTTAATTTTCTAATATGTTTAGATTGTAATATCCAGTAATTAATTACAACATGTAATATAAAGTTTTAAGATATGGCCTGTTTCGATTAAATAACCAGTTTAACCTGTTGAATATTTGAGCACTGTTCTGTTGCCATGGAATTTACAGCTGATCCTTTATGTGATATATTTGTGAAGCTCAATTTCTTAAGAAAAGAATTTGTTAGTGACACAGAATTTATTTTTTATGAAATGCATATATAGTATCAAAAAAAAAAACAACAACAAAAGACAAAATAGAAGGGGACTATAAAAATGACACTAAGTGATGGTGGTTGAAAATGAAAGCTATGTGAAAGAAGTTTTATCTTCAAAGGGAAGTATACTCCATCTGTAAATTTCCAGCTTTTCTGTTCTTACTGATGTTGACAGCAAAGTTTTCTAACTTACAAAAAATGTTATCACTTTGCTGTCTTTACTCACTTAGTTGCCTTCAGTACATACCGGCACTGGTCATGATGGCGTCACGTCACATTGCTCCAACCATATTAATAAGTGCAGACCCATTGCATGATATAGTATACTGATTTAATATTGCTGTATAATATCCACTGTATATGGATACACACAGATAAGTTTTCTATATTTTCTTGTCTTACTGTTTACTTCTTATTTTTATATCTGATGCTTGACTGATTTTACCTGTATAAAATGTCATTGGCATTTCATACAGGTAACAGTGCCTCATAATGGATATTGTAGCATCTACTTCATATGTATCAATAACGTTGCTTCAGTGCCCTTTTTGTGCAGGTTTTGTGTGTAATATAAAATCTCATTTATATTACTGTATAGCTTATGCCATGGATATGTATAGCTAAGTTTTCTGTACATGGTTTACTTACAGCATCTACTTGATACATGTAGTTTCTATAAGTGACACTTCGGTGATTTTTCCTGGGCCTTTTGGTAACCTGTTACTGGAATTGATTATTTAGTTTCCACTTTGTACACGTAGTTATGATAAGCAATGCTCAGTGGTTTCACCTGTATAGTATGTCAGAATTGACCTTCCTAGAGTTACTTGTTACTAGAATTAATTATTTAGCATCCATTTTGTAAATGTTAATTGCTCTAATTCTCTACCTGTACAGGTCACATATGCCCCTGTACAGGTATTTATCATAGTGGGTAACTGTGCGTGGACATTCATAAATTTATAAAGCAGGACACTCACTGCATTATGTGTATATATGGTCTGCTCAGTTTTGTCTTACAGATTTAGACCATGAATGAGACCAGTCTAACAGCCACTCAGCATCCATGGTTTTCTTTAGTTGTCATTCCTTGAATACATGTCAGACTTGCATATTATGGACAGAAGTCAATGGGCAGCAATTCCTTGGGTACTAAGGTGAAAGCACAGAATCACAGCTTGAGGGATGAACACATCTTGATTGCAATAGTTCAGAACTATGTTATTTACTAGGAAGCAAGATGGAGAGTAACAACAGGCTCATTTACAGTCTTGCAAATCAGAATTATGGACTTGCTACGTGGACAACGTCATGCCAGTCATGATAGCCATGTTCTTTTATGACTGGACGCGCCCATCTAACTCCAATCACAATGGGCTATGACCACAATTGATCATACAGTATCAGTCGCCAGAAAACGAACTTTTCCATTTCCACATCTTGTAGTGCTGCTAGGCACTTCCTACATACAATGAGCAGTTGAGTGCCGCGATACCCAAGAACTCGTAAACCTAATAGACTAACCCACATAGTGCTCCCAGGCACTTCCAGTGGATGATGTCCAGTTTATATTAGGCACACTCATGGATTAATTTAACCTGCATAGTGCCTTTAGACAATTCCAACACACAATGTCCATCCTGTTGCCTCAGTGTTCAAGGAATGTCTCTTATCTCACACTCTGCCAAACAAAGAGAGTCTCTACTAAGCGACACCTTTGAAGTAACAGGGTCTAACTCATAACACGCTGCAAGTGTAGTGAGCCGCCATCCTGAATTCCTTCGCAGGTGGCACAAGAGACATCGGCTTCACTACCTCAATCCAAAAAATGACGAAAACTTACCTTCAAGTTCCATCATCATTGCTTGATCTTACTATGATGAGTGATACTCCACCTTGTGGACTTGGCTTTTCGTCCATCCTATCAGAGTTCTGTCCCCCTCTTTACTGTTCATCACCTACCTATCCACAGTTCAGACATCAGGTGATCATTGTCTATGGAAGAATCTACTTTCAGTTGTTTCCACAATCTGACAAAGTTACTGACATTTTGGGGCTGCTTACAATTACAAGTTCCAAGTGTCTACGGACATCTTTTCTTGCAAATAACTTCCTCAGTTTTTCATTTTGGATTCCCATGAGTTGATTCATAATGATGTGAACATGGTATCAATATTGTACCTAATATTTATGGTGATCTGCAATTACCTTCTCCCACCCTGAATCTCACTGGAAATACGTGGAATCATGTTTATTGAATGGCCCACTTTTTAACATATTGTCATGGCCGTAACAACACCTATGAGCCTACAACAGGTGCAATGAGATGCAATGCTCTCTACCTCCACCTTTCTTAAAGACCATCATAGGCCAAGCTATGCTCGCAGACTTATTCATCTAATCTCCTCATTAATGATCAAGTTGACGGAATATACAAAGAAGCCACAAAGGATATATTCTTTCCATCCCTCACTGTCTCAGCTATAGAGGAGGGATTTGCAAGACAACCAACAAAGGTCACTGGGATGCCCCTGGGAAGCAATCCTACCGATCTTACATCTTTTATCTGGTGAAAACTGAAGTTCTCCTGAACTGAGTGGAAGAGTCAAAGGGTGGGGTTTATCATTTTTGCGAGCATTTCCATGAGACCCTTCCTGTCTCAAATGACATATATTTTGCCCACACTTAACATAGTTCCTAGAAGGCTCCAATCTTTCATTGCTGAATGGGAAAGATTTACCATGACAACGTGAACCTGACAAGTGGTTTCCTGGGGACTCTATATCATGTTCAGCACACCTTCAAGGCCTTTGCCTGGAGTTCTTTCACTTGGTCATCATCTTTTTGTGTATTCAGTCAACTCTTTAATGCTCTTGGGTTCGTGATGGGATACAACAATGGGTTCTAAATGCCGTCCATTCTGGAGACTATGCAATCAATGTCAACTTGCAAGAGACACACTGCCCCTCACATGTCTTCCAGGAGTTCTGCGATTTGCTTACAACAGGCTACAGAACAACAGGCTAGTTATAGTTGGGAGCAAGACATAACTTCATGTGTTTCCCTCTTTCTCTGACCATCTACCATTTCAAGATTTCAGTTGACTAGGTCTAGAATTAGTATTCAAGTATAAAGAGTATGCTTCCCCTAGGAAAGAAAATGAAATTAGTACAGTGGTAGATTCCTTGTTTATATGGATCAATCCATATGCTAGAGAATTAATTTGCCTACTGGATTTTGTTCAATGCGGCAGCTGACATCTTAGTCCTAGGTCACTTTTTTGGGCTCCCTTCACCATGATTCTTTTGTCCAAATGTGTCCCCATCAGGATAATTATTTATATATCAACATTTGTGATGATGGAAACTGCTTTTGAAACTTTTTAATTGGTGGCTGGAGAACCTACATGGGAATTAAGTTCTCATTCTGTCAGTCAGCTTCACTGGGATGATTTATCTCAAACAGCAATGCAGAACCAGGTCCCCAGACCTTAATGTTTTGTTGGGGATTTTCTAAAGTGGTGTCCTTAATGATAAATCCATGTCTAAGTTCGACATATCTTAGGCCGACTAATGTATTGGTGGGCTTGTCCCACAAAAAGGAACTAATACAAATGGAATGGTCTTTACATCGTTTGTTTCTCACTCAGTAGATGCTCGATGGGACCAACCTTTGTCTCACCAGTCCCGGATCCAAAAGGTCTAGATATTGCTCTTTCTAAAGATTGGAATGGCCAAATTTATAGACTTCTGCAACACCTCAGGTTTTAAAGGTGGTACAAGGAGCAAAAGTGTCTCATCATCCTGATTGCTCCACTCAAATGGGAAATCTTGGATCAACCTCATCGGTCTCACAACAGAATCGCCAAGAATTGAGATATTCATTCATCTCCTTTAAGCAACCATGATGGCAGTGTTTCATCCCAACTCAGGGTTACATAACCTGCATGTTTGGACCTTATTAAAATATGCTTTTAAAATGGTTCTCACAACAGGTGGTGGAAAATCCTGCAAGTGAGATGGTAATTCACTTTAAAGGCATACAGAGGCACAAAAGCACTTTATTCCAATGTAAGTATCCATACCTCAATAGCTAACTTCCTATGGTTCTTTGACAAGAACATTTAGCACCAATCACATTTAAACCTACTGTTCCACAATCACTGGTAGACTGCATTATCAGGGAAGAGAGGATATTGGACAAAACAAAGACTTGTCTATCTTCTGTTCATTTTGGATTTCACCTTTCCAATGACACTAATCCTTGCTCAAGTGAAATTTATCATGGGTATTAACCTGGCTGAACAAGACACCATTTAAACTGGCTTAATTAGTTCATTTTTCATTCAGGTCCTGCCTTCTCACTGCATTGGTAAATGATAGGCAGTACCAACCAATACATTAACTATTGGTGGACCCATCTATATACAGTTCCGTGGGATGGAGACCCAAGTATACTTCTCCAGTTTTTATCAGAGATCTGTCATCCTAAAAGGCTTAGTTTGATCTAGAGGAACCTTTTCCTGTAGTGCAGAAGGATACCATTCCTGGTTGTTCAACAGCTTCATAAAGATACGGCTTTGAGACTTCAACTGGATTTGTGGGAGGGAAAATGTTTCCCTTTCAAAGCTGCTACCCAATATATGGAGTCTATTCTCCAGTCGGGTTATCTAGAAGCTGACTCATATACTCTAGGAGATCAGAGATGGTTTGTCCAGGGTAAGGGGATGTATCTCTCTTGCATATTTTCCCAAGGTATTATCATCAGGTATGGTATTTGAAGAAGGAACCAATTTTTTTTGTAGTGAAATAATAGTACTCATAATAATCATTACAGTAATAATAATAATAATAATAAAGACTTTATTTGCAGATGATGACTCAATTAATTTCCAATGAGAACTGATCTACCTTAAGATACAAGCTGATAATATGTTCACACACACACACACACACACACACACACACACACACACACACACAAAAGCAGACACACAGTACATAAACAACTATTCACATATTCCAAACAAGTTGACCTGAAAATTGAAAGCTGTTTTTGAATATTATCCCCTTTGTGGCTTGGGTACTATGAAATTTTGTCCTTTAATGAAGTTTCTTTTTATAAATGTTTCATCAGTAATGCTTTCCCAGTCATAATACACATACATCCTCCTGGCCTCCCCACAGTTACATCTATATCGAGAGCATGCCTTCTACTCCAGTAGCAACTGATGATTTCATGGGATTTAGCGGTAGTTCTTACATCAAGGGGAGATCACTATAACTGCCACCAAGGTGGTCAGATAACATTAGCTTTTTAGTTTTAGCCTGGGAGGACAGGATATGCAAGGTAGTAGTAATTCTACTAAGGAATTATGATTGGGTAAGTATTGTAAAAGAAATATAGAGGAAACGTATGTCACATGCATTATGTCAGATGTAACCCCTGTAGATAACCCATGCTGTTATCAACATTCCAAGGTAATCACTGGATTGGCAATGAAAATTAATGTGATATCTCTAATTTTCACTGGACATGTTTTTTTTTTTGTCTTTTAGACAGAGGATGATGAGTTTGAACACTTTACTGACGAGGAAGAATTTGAAGGTTTTGACCGCGAGAAAACTGCAGGAAAAGGAAAATCTCAGGATCTCCCTGATTTGAAGATTGCTAAGGTAGAGTTTTTAAACTTGCTGCACAGAACTGACTACCACATGGAAAATAAATCACACAACTCAAGTTTCATGTCTCTGTATGTAACAGTGTAAGAGGGGTTAAGTAACAATGTAGGAGGAGTTAAGTAACGATGTAGGGGAAGTTAAGTAACAGCATAGGGATAGATAAGTTACAGTGTAGGAGGAGTTAAGTAACAGTGTATGAGGAGCTAAATGAAATTGCACATGCATATGTAGTCAATGATACAGAAAATGTCTCTCTCCGTGCAATACAACACTTAAAACTTACATTGTTTTTATTTTTTTTTAAATGTAAAAAATTGTATTGCATAAAGTAATACAAGATGGATGTATATTTAAAGGTGCAGGGAAAGTTACTAACAGTTTTGCAGTTACTAGTTCCATGTATAAACTGGTGCAGACCTTTGAATTCTCAAAAAAAAATTGCAGCTCACTTTAAGTGCTGATTACTTTCTTGGATGCTCAAAAACAAGTTGACTTCGGCTCCACATTTTAGATGGTCTCAGGATCTACAATGTTAATATTTTCAAGCAGGAAGAAATTTCATCGCATCATTTTCAAATGCAGTCAAGTCAGTCTTACACAGACACCTGTAGAAAAAAATATGGGTTTCTAAATCAAAAACTTGTAATTAAATAAAGGTTTAGTTTTACAATAATTTGCTTTATGGAATTGTGGAAAATGGCTTTTCAAAGCAGGTGATTGCTGAGTAGAAGTGACATTTAAGGCTGTTGTATTTATTAATAAAAAAGGAAAAGTAAATTGAAATTGAAGAAAGTAGTTGTGAAACGCAGTCATATTTGTTTGGGGCAGGAAGGGGTCAGTTGATCATAAGGTTTACCATTCCACTATTAGACACCAGATCTCACATCTTGACCAATGATTTAGGCCTTAGTTTTCATTAAAATCTTGACCTATGATTTAGGCCTTACTTTTCATTAAAATCTTGACCCATGGTTTTGGCTACAGTTTTCAAAATCTTGACCTATGATTTAGGTCTTAGTTTTCATTAAAATATTGACCCATGGTTTTGGCCATGGTTTTCATAATCTTGACCTATGATTTAGGCCTTAGTTTTCATTAAAATCTTGACCCATGGTTTTGGCCATGGTTTTCATAATCTTGACCAATGATTGAGGCCTTAGTTTTCATTAAAATCTTGACCCATGGTTTTGGCCATGGTTTTCATTAAAATCTTGAATTTTCTTTCATAAAATGAGATTTGTTACATATCTTTCTATGGGCTGTTACATTTAAACATACATGCCACAGAGGGCTGTTCCATTTAAACATACATGATATACAGGGATATTCCATTTAAACATACATGGCTTGCAGGGAAGTCATTTATTTTAAAATATATGCCATGGTGCTTTGATAGCTTAAAGGGTTTGTATGAAAATGATGCAAAATTCTAAACTCTATTAGTGTACGACTACTCACATTAAAAGTGTCTCTCCTTTGTCCCAAGTATGTTTTACTGGAAAAGCCCTTAGTTTGGAATGTGAAATATTTATGGAACTCTTAGGGGTTAAAACACTGTGATAATTCCTGCATTCACAAGAAATTACTCATGTGTTATTACAGAGGAAATTTTGATGATTTTCTCAAATTTGAGGAGTTCCTCAACATGTTTTTCAAGAATTAGAAATAAACCCTTTAATTAAAAAATAGATTTATATCATCTCTGCTACAGTGTCTGTCCAGCTGCTACTGTGTTTATTAAATAAAAGCTCCAAGTACAGCCTTGTTACTATATTTGTCATGTATAAAACTCAAAGTATGGTCTGAAGTATAAAATACTAGATGATGCAAAATTTCAAATTGTGTTAAGCTTAGTGAGGGCCATTCCATTTAAACATACATGGTACCCAGGGATGGCAGTTTTTAAAGTATACCCCAGGGTACTCTGATTACTGAAAGAGTTCATTTTGAAAATGATACAGAACTTGCAATGATGGGTTGCTACTCCATGTTGAAAGTGCCTTCCTGGGTCCCAGCTGTGATCCAGGACCTTGATTTGAAAAGACTAAAGAGCTGAATTGGGAGCCAGGTCCTTGATTTCCAAAGACAAAGAAAAGAAAAGCCTCTCAAATATGATTAAGAAGGAAAATGTTTTATTCCCAAGTATTTGATTTCTTAAATTTAAATTCCTTTAATAATTTGTATTGCATGTGAAAATTATGTATACTTGATGTCCATTTTCAGATTTGATTATCAAAGTGAGGGCATATTGTTGAAAGCAAGATATTGAATTTAAGACAATTTTCAGGTTCCCCTTCATTTGCGAACCAACTGGGACAGTTTCTATCTTGAGATGCTGATGTTGTCAGGTTTGGGTGTCTACTTTCTGAATTTCATCGCTGGGAAATCCAAAAATAACAAATTTGCTCAAGCCTGGCTTAATGCACATAAAGATATTCTTCTACAAAATTTTGCCGTAGTAGGTAAGTGATTTGCTGTATGGTCCAAGTCTTGTATCAAATGTATTCTAACACACCTGTCATGTAACACACTTTCTCTGTCAAATACAGTACCTGATCCAATTAAATTACATTCTAATACACCAGCCATGTAACACTTTCTCCATCCAGTACAATACCTGATGCTATTACATTACATTCTAACACACCAGTCATGTAACACACTTTCTCCTTCAAATACAATACCTGATCTCATTACATTAGGGATAACTTTCTCTGCTACCTCCATATCCAGCACACCCAGAAAGACAGGAAATATCTTTCTGTCTGTATGTTATTTAATTCATTTATGATTCAGTCTCATTCTCTATCACTGGAGAAATATTTGGGCACCATACTTAGAACTATTACACTGCTAAGTTGTTTTGACAATGTGGTTTACATTATTTCAATTTGTGTACATTTGTTGTATGAACTTGTTTGTTGTATGGACTTGTTTGTTGTATGGACTTCATTAGAGAGATGGCAAGCAAGAAGTGTAAATGATTGAAGGCCATGGAGGATGGGCACAAGACATGTCTGCTCATTCAATCACTCACTCATGCACAAAATACTTGGTCCATGTGTGTCGGAAAAGCTCAAGAGTTGTGAAAACAAGCACGCGTTACAGTCCTACCCGTTTATGTCGACATCCTCAGGCCCGAGGAAATATTGTCGACATAGGCGGATGTCGAGATAAGTGTTTGGGGGGGGTACTGAAAAAAAGATACAAGTTAAATTAGTCAATAAGGGGTGACCTGTCGTCAGTGAGTAGCATTTAAACCAAACAATGCAAATTTTGATTACATGAAGACAAAACCAGTGTCAAATACACCTGTATATTGACAAATTACATTTTGGTTACCTTTGTGTAATAAAATCCACAATAAAATATTGCATCGGTCACATCCTGATATGAAAAACATTCACTACGATTATTCAATGTCGGCATAAGCACATGGTTGCATAGTTGTTATTTACACGCTTGGAGTACATGTACTTAAATTGGCCTAGATTTTGGTCAGTCAATTCCCATCTTACTGAGGCTACCAAGGGGATGGGGCTATTCACAGGGAAATGAAAACCTGTCAACAAGTTGGTTTAAACAGTACGTGTATTTAGTTACAGAAGTCATCGTGAAAAGTACATAAAAGCGAACAAGAGATATGCGGCTGATATGATTAATGAAGGCATAATATTGTATACATTGACACATGCTAATGAGGTATTAAAAGAAAATGATTCTTATAACACAATATTGTAATAATGTCTGCTCAATATATTTAAAATTTTTCACAGACATCTTTGCGAGATGTCCCACCCTCAACTTCCTTAACAGCCAGATGTTTAGTTTCCAGAGACTGTAAATTTAATCTGCGTTTACACTGCCGTTGGTAGCCATCGTAAAAATAAATAAAGTTAAAAAGGAAACTTTCACAGCACAGTAAACTTGTTCTAATCACCGATCACTTTGGAAAATGCAAGAATCAGATCAGATTTCATTGCTTTTATTTAAGTCGCCGCAAGAGGCCAACTTTATAGGACCAAACAAAAGCCTGTTGTTTTTTTTTATCCGACCGCGACATTAAAGCCTGCCGGCAAGATCAACTAATTGTTGAGTAAAGTACAGGTCGGAACTGGCCGCTTGCCGACATAAATGATTAGGCGAGAAAATTAAAGCTTGGCGGCAAGATCAACTAATTGTTGAACAAAGTTTGGGTCGGAATTGGCAGCTGGTCGACATAAATGATAAGGCGGTAAAATTAAAGCCTGGCGGCAAGATCAACTAATTGTTGAACAAAGAATGGGTCGGAACTGGCAGCTTGTCGACATAAATGATTAGAAAACAAAGGATTTGTTCAAGCTGGGACCAAGGGCTTCTGTCGACATGTACGTTTATTTTTTTATCTCGACGTCGACATAAGCATGACAATTTTGGTAGTAATAGTAGACCAAGGGACCGGGACTTTGCTTTTCTGTCGAAATAGGCGGCTTGTCGACATAAGTGATGTCGACATAAGTGGGTAGGACTGTAGTACATTGTAGCAAGGCTTGTAACATACACGTTGTGTCAGAATCATTGAACAGTCTCATGGGGGATGTTATGATTCCCTTTCCATCCCTCATGCAGATGAAGAATAGCACCACAACATACTGTATCCATGAATACAGAGAAAGCAGTAGTGATCCCAATCAAGGCTTGGAATCACATATGGTCTGCATGACTCAAAAGGCTTTGTTGTTGATATGTTGATAAGTAGAAATGGCATTTATATATTGTAATCCCAATGGAAATAAGCATAGAAACTGCCAGTGAGGTGTGCTAGCCCACAAATATGCCCATGGCCATGATGTATGAGGGCTTACAATCATTTTTGACCTGTCAGTGCATGAAAACATCAAGAAAACAAGCCAGACATCGAGATTTGCAATTTGACCAATATGGTACAGATGGACAGTCAGTACCCACCATACCACATCAGTCAGCTGGACTGCAAAGCATTTATCATCTTTGGTATGCTGTTCCAACTGCCAACCAACTGGTCCAAACAGATCACATAGCTGGTTCCAGACAGATCGCATAGCAGGCCGGCAATACTAACCAGACTGCAAGGCATATTCCATCTTTGGTATGCTGTTTCAACTGCCAACCAACTGGTCCAAACAGATCCCATAGCTAGTTCCAGACAGATCGCATAGCAGGCAGGCAATACTAACCAGACTGCAAGGCAAATTCCATCTTTGGTATGCTGTTCCAACTGCCAACCAACTGGTCCAAACAGATCACATAGCTAGTTCCAGACAGATTGCATAGCAGGCAGGCAATACTAACCAGACTGCAAGGCATATTCCATCTTTGGTATGCTGTTTCAACTGCCAACCAACTGGTCCAAACAGATCACATAGCTGGTTCCAGACAGATCGCATAGCAGGCAGGCAATACTAACCAGACTGCAAGGCATATTTCATCTTTGGTATGCTGTTCCAACTGCCAACCAACTGGTCCAAACAGATCCCATAGCTGGTTCCAGACATCGCAAAGCAGGCAGGCAATACTAACCAGACTGCAAGGCATATTCCATCTTTGGTACACTGTTCAGACAACTGGCAAGACTGGTCCAGCTGTACAAATGAGTTATGCAAATTTACAGTGCTAAGGAGTCTGTTATCTCTGATTGGTGAGCAATCTGTCTGACTGCACACAATTGTTAAAGACTGCATAAATTGTTTTACATCTTTTGGAGCATTCATGATTCCATTAATGCAAGAGCTACTTTATGGGGAGTCAGTTGCATGCATCTTTCTCACCCCAATGGTAAAATGTCACGTACAGAGATGTTTTCTCTGCACTTATCTTGTCTAGATCTTGATAAAGTTAGTCTTTAATGCAAAGTCAGAGTTAGTAAGGAACATTGTATTGGCTTCCTTCATACTTGACTTCACACCTGTGACAGTTTTTTTGTCTACCCAGAAGGGTTGCAAATGATCACAGCTGTTTTCTTATGCACAACCTCCTTTTCAGTTAGGGCATCAAATTAAGAAGATTAGAAAGCAAGAGGCATGAGAGTTGCTATTTATCTTTCTGCGCAATCTTCTATCTTGTTATACCCAATTAAGAAATGTACATGAGAAGGGGCAATTGTCACTAGAGAATTCTCAGCAACAATAGGTTCCTTTTTCTTTTCTCCAGGCCAAGCAAATTATAAGCTGTCATATGCCACTTTTTTTGCAGGCAGGCAGGGAGGGGAGAGAGAAGTTTCTTCTTCCCCAGGCCTTCCATCACTTGTCAGTGATACACCATCACCCATGCCTTGTACTGACCGGTGAGGCAACAGATTACTCCATTTTCATCACTTTTGGATTGACCATTCTTGCAAAATGATGAATGATCCAAACTGTGTCCAAGGGCCTGTAGGCTTTTGTTATCAGAACCCTTCCACTTTTATTGTCCTACCTTCATGAAAGAGGCTTCTGTTATCTGAACCCCTCCACTTTTGTTGTCCTACTTTCGTGAAAGAGCTCCTAAGTGAACCAATGAAGGAGGGCAATGTTTTCAGACAAGAAAATCTGGTTTTTCTGCTCGTAAGGGACAGTGTGCAATACACACATTGTGTATTATGGATTTCCCACTCAATCTGGTGAATATGGACAGAGGGGCAGGTTATTAAGTGCCCACTATGAGAAGTGAAAGTCCACTTAAACTGGTAGATTTCTCTCCAGTCTAGTGGAAATCCACTCGACAATCTAGTGAAAGTCTGTCACAGATTTTGATTTTATAGTTTAATTCTATGACATTCACCAAAAAATTTTAAGTTTTTGATTGATGACTTGAAATGAGTTGACCTGACACTCTGTTGGGGTCGCTAACTCTTATGCATATAGGATTTGCATGCCTTTTAACTTTCATTTATTCCACCCATGTTATTTATAATAAAGACATAATTAATTAGTAGTACAAAGGGATCAGCTTTTAATTCAGTGCAACAATACAACTAATACTTACGCAAATCAGGTATAAAACACCGTCAGCACTTAATTAGGTTCTCATTGAAACGCTCACAGACATAACTTTTACAATAGATTGGCATATTTCATATTTGAACACAGCATTGTATCTATGATAACCATACTAAAAGATAGAACTAAAATGTGAATTTCACATGATAAAAAATTTATTTAATTGGTATTTATTTATTTATTAAAGTGCTGCCTCTTGTAGGCATTAGTGACATTTTCATTGATCTAAATTTCATTGAATTGTTACGTGAAGGTTCATACAGTTATTACAAGAGAAAAGAGTGAAGACAACAAGCTTTGTATATTTTAACAAAATAATTTATTTCCCTAGAAAACAATGTAAAAATTGGAAAATAGGACTTATGGTTTGTGAATATAATCCAAAATTTAACCCTAAGAATGAAAAATACAAGTCCTATCACTAAATAGTTCTATTAGAATCCAAGTTTGAATCTCGACGATGTTCCAATATGGAAGACGATGACATCAGATGTGGTCCTTGTACAAATAGCAACAATTCCTCAATTGAATCACAGTTTATGTTTCCGAATGATTCCAGAATAAATTTCCACTGAATTTCTTTCTCCCAGAATTTTATAAAACAGTATACTCGTTTGGTTTTCTAGAGAATAAATTATTAAATTCCAAAAACAAATGAACTTCAAAAACACAGTCTGGTTTCAACAATAAAATACCTATCCAGCCTTCAAGGTGTCCAGAATACAACTGACTGACAAGCACTCAGAAAGGGTTATATATTCACCCTAATTATCATCCCGTTCTCGCGAGATAGATTACGTGGTCTCTTAACACTCGAATAACGCAATAAGAAAAATGCAATTTGTCACATAGGAAGAACCCCTATCTACTATCACTCTGAAACAAATTTAAAAATAAAACATTGTTTATCCAGACCAGACAAAATGACCTTGGCAATAGCCAATCATTTTCGCATAGTGCTTACACTACTGCGGACCAAGGTAAACTAAAAATATTGTTCATGTAACACGTTTTACGTCTTAGATAAACAGAATTATTTAAAAAGAATTTTGAATCCTGTGAAAATAATCATTACAATAAAATGTAGTGAAACAAAAATAAAATAAAAAAGAATTTTAAAACTAACACACAAGCAGTTTAATTATATACATGTAACAGGATACTGTTATTTTCGGTTTTCTAAGAATGTTGTGTGGAAAGAAATTAACAAAATACAGAATTTCTTTTTGAAAGTTGATAATATCATAACATGGATTCAAATTTCCAGGTCAACCATTTTCAATGATAAAATTTCAGTTACTAGTTTTTTGATCGTGATTCATGTTCAGCAAATAGGGGATAATTTTAGGGTACTTTCTCGTTTATAAAATGGGATCCACAACTGACCCCGTGTTATAAGTGGCTACACGAGTTATCAGGGCTTGAGTTATCAAGGGATATATAATTGGCACAAGGAAATATGTATGTACTTGTACATCCAACACATACCCTGGGTTTTGCCCTGGAGTAGGGGATTTGACCTTGGCTCTTAACTTGGCAAACTGTGATGATTTCAACTTATAACCATACATTCACTGACTGGAAATGAAAGGAGGAATTTGCCCCTGGATCAAGGCAGATCCCTAGCCATATAGACTGAAAGCGGTGAAATGCTATGCAATTCATTTACCTAATTCTAGGTATTTTCCTGTGTCTCACTTTAGATTGCATTGAATTTGAGGGTTACTCAAGCAGTGATCCAGTTTGAAAACTGTACAAGTGATACTGTCCACATGCTTTATGCAGAAAATGTGGAATCAGAGTACATTGATACTTGCATAATTTTGTACACAATCTTCTGACATTATTCTGCCTGGAAGGTGTAAGGAACTACCTATTGTCTGGATAATGTTTGTAAATGTACACATAGGAACTAGAGGGTATGTTCTTAAAAGTTATGGTCAAAGATTAGGGTTCCATATTGTTTGCAGTTTTGACTCTGAATTTGATAAAAGCAGTGGTATGAAAATTGGTAAGTTTTATATACAGTAGAACCTGTCATGAGCGACGTCTGCTATGAGCGACCACCTGTCATGTACGACCACAATCGTAATGCACAGATTGATTTTATTATATAAACTCTCTGCTATGAGCGACCACCTGCTGAACGTGACCAGCGACCGCGATTTCTCGGCAAAATATGCATTTCGACACTGCTATGAATGACCGCATCACAAAAAAATGAGGATAAACTCCACCAACCTTTATTTAATCCCTGTAAGAACGACCGCTCATACCATTCTAAATATTAAAAAAAAATAAAAATAAAAAATAGGCTGGCTACTGATTTCTGAATTTGTTTAGCTAGGCATATAGTGATATACAGTTTCTGTCGTAAACCAGACTAAAGTATATGTAGATTATTTCCTAGCCTGGTTCCCTGCTTCGTATGCTCCCTGTGTTGTTCTCCGTTATTCGTATAGGGGTGAGGAACGCAGAAAGCAGGGAACCAGACTAATTATTCCCGCACTTAACTTGCTTCCTGGCCGTTGTAGGACCTGACATCCCTATGACGACTGTATCGCAAGAACAGATAGACATCAGTGACCTTTATGTAATCAATTATTACAATGACCGCTTGATTAGTATAGATTGTTCTGATCAAAAACAAACATAAAGGGAATATTAAAAAAAGGATTGTTGCTACCGGTGATAGATGCTACAGTCCATAAACCAGGCCAATGTACATGTCATGAAATGCCGTTGAAGTGCCAAAGTTGACAAAGTGGTTACGTATATTGTTTGTCTCGAGTTAATCGGTATTGCCGGGGGTGAATAAGGTCATTGTCTATTAAACCAGCAAGAGAGAATCATTTGCGGGATTCGATTGATAGTGCTCAAGACTTGTGATGTTTGTCCCCCCCCCGTGAAGTGATGACATCCCAATCACAAAACTGTCATCTATTCAAGTTGCTGCTACCGGATTACACACTTTGCTTACAGAGTTAATCCCTGTATGTCATCTTTTAATGAAGCCGTTGACTTTTGTCACTGAGTAAATGGTCCTGTTTCTGGATGAGATAATTGTTTGTTTTTTGTTTTTTTTATTTTTTTATTAATTGTTAGATATGCAATGCACATGTATAGATTTTTCATATTTTCCCACAGCCACCATCTTTACGTTCAATATTACAACTAAGCACTAACAATTTTAACACCTAGAATTTTAATAACAATGGACGAACCTCCAACTAAAAAGAGACAAATTTTAATGCTGGAGAAAATAGTTATTGTAACTGAAAGAAGTGAAAAAGTGCAGACCACTCGCAAAAAAGCGGTTTAAACGTTGGTAAAACAAATTTAGGTTGTTATAAAGGAAAACGAGTAATTCAGAAACAATTTCATATGCTAAAATATGTGATCTTCAAATATAAATGTGATTTCATGTTTAATGATAGAAGTATATCTTTATTACAATATAATTTTGTTTTTAGATGAATGCATACAATATTTTAGCAACAACTACTAATAAAGAATAGAATATATGTACAGTGATTGTGGTTATTTTTCTTGAAATTGTTCTGAAACTGGACCTTGGAAATGTGTTTTTGTACAAACCTGCTATGAAGGACCACCTGTCTTGAGGGACCGCTTTTTTTGGCACAAGGGGCAGTCTCTCATAACAGGTTTTACTGTATATGTAAGACATGGGTGTAAAATTTGATGCTTTCATTTTTCTCATTTGGTGCTCAGAGGTGGACATTACCATATTTGTTTGGAGCTGTAACTTAGAAACCTTTAAATAAAGTAATAGACACAAAGCTTTGTATAGCTTTACACCATGATTTGATGTTGTCACTTGACATTTTCATGGACCTATCTGCAAGGCCAGGTCTCGGGTCAGTATAATTTTTATGGGTCCAATCTGTCACTCTGACGCTTTTGTTGAAGATCATGGAATGAAATCTTTTCTCCTGTAAAATCATAGTTTGAGGTTGTATCATGTACCTATCATGTGTATCAATAGCATGGTCCTATTAGCAAGATCAAAGTCTTGTATCAATAGCCTGATTCTATCAGCAAGATCAAAGACGTGAAGTTTACTCACTTTTTATATTAGGACTGTAACTCTAAAGGTAGTTAATTAAACTTACAGTATGTTTATATCATAACTTCTGAATGTATCATTTATATTCATGGTATTTTCATCAAGGTTTTGACCATAGATCAACATTTTCTATGTTTGTGTCTAGCCTGTAGCTCACAAATTCCCAAGGATAGTGAGAAAAAAAAGCATTGTATTCATTCATCATGACCTATGGTCCTATCACATAACAATTTTATAATTCAGTTTGAAAGATCAGTGTTATTTTTCACGGTTGGCCTGTAGTTCAGAAGCTGTTAAAGTAATGAAAATAAAATATTTTGGATGTTGTGTCTTGTACCACTATTAAGATTCTATCTGCAAAGTTAAGGTAACAGTCATTGCAAGATTATTTTCTTGTAATATCTTGGCTGTAACTTAGAGCCACAAAGAGTAGTATTATCCAACAATTACAGTTTTACATTTTGACTTTTTGCAACTTATAAGCATAGTCACAAAGTTTTGGTCAAGTGCCAATATGCATATATTTCTAGCCAAGTTTTGAACAGAAAACCCATAGTTAGAGAGATGAATATGCTAATATCCATGATAATCTGACAGTGTTTCTTGGACCACTTTCTTGGTTCTATATTAGATGCTAATGTGTTCATTTCCAAGCCATAGCTCTGAAGACATTTAAGTTATTAAGGAGAATGTTATGTACATGATACAGAGAGTGTGTTGCATACCTTGTTCTGTGTCATTTCTCAAGGTCAGGGTCAAGATAAGAACGTGACCGCTCCAGTGGCCTAGTGGTTGGAGCATCCTCCTTGGATGCGGGAGGTCGTGGGTTCAAATCCCTGCCAAGTCATACCAGAGACTTATAAAAATGGTACTAACAGCTGCCTTGGTTTGCGCTTGGCATTAAGAGTTTAATGTTAGGACTGGTTGGCCTGGTGTCAGGATAATGTGACTGGGTGGGACATGATGCTACATGTCTGTGTCTTGATGCCCCAGTGCTAGACATCACTATAAACTGCCACACTGCAGACATCGTAGCGATATGACTGAAAAATTCTTAAAGCTATGTTCAAAATCCAAATAACACACACACACACACACACACACACACACACACACAAGATAAGAATACTTCTGGTGTAATGTTAAATTAAGATAGAACTATTGATTGATTTTTTTTTGCAACCATCTTTAATTAGACATGTTAACGCATTGTCGTTCCATCCTGTTAACATAGCTCATAACTTTGTGACAGCTTGAGAGATTTAATGAAACTGCCCAAGTATACATCACAACATACCATATATAGGCCCCCTACCACTTGGGTAAGTTCACAGGAAGGCAAGTGAAATTGTAATTATGTTATTTTGTTCATTTTCTGGAGGATAACATTTAAACTACTGAAGACATTTTATTAAAACTTGAACCAGTTATATATCATAATTAGTGATATCATAGTCATGGCTTCATTCCCAAGCTTTAGGTCACAACTAGGAAAAACATACATCAGCACCTTCTGTCCATGTACAGTAGGTAAAAATATTTGAACCATTTGAGGTATTTTCATGATGTCACCTTTAGCCTGCTCTATATCTAGAATTAATAGTCTCATGTATTCTTAGTCATATCTTCTGCCCTAAAATTGAAGGTCACAAGCAAATGAGGTCAGTGGCCTCTTTCCTTATCCAGGCTGTCACTTTTTTACAACTTCATGTATTTTAATGAAATTTTATCCAGTTCCACACTTTATGATGCAGCTGGCAGGTTTACAGCTCTGTGATCAAGGTTATTGGCAGGTAAAAGGGTACAAGATGGGCATATAATATTCCGTGTGGTATTCTTTTTACTTAAAGCCTCAAGGTTGTGTCACATCTCATTGTTTTGGTTACATCTTCAAGATCAAAGTTGTAGACTTTGAGAAGTTTTTTACATGCTTTTGTGATCAGCCCATGTGACACCAATGTGAACTAGTGTGTGCTTTATGTGATCAACCCATGTGACAGCAATGTGAACTAGTGTGTGCTTTATGTGATCAACCCATGTGACAGCAATGTGAACTAGTGTGTGTTTTATGTGATCAACCCATGTGACACCAATGTGAACTAGTGTGTGCTTTATGTGATCAACCCATGTGACACCAATGTGAACTAGTGTGTGTTTTATGTGATCAACCCATGTGACACCAGTGTGAACTAGTGTGTGCTTTATGTGATCAACCCATGTGACACCAGCGTGAACTAGTGTGTGTTTTATGTGATCAACCCATGTGACAGCAATGTGAACTAGTGTGTGCTTTATGTGATCAACCCATGTGACACCAGCGTGAACTAGTGTGTGTTTTATGTGATCAACCCATGTGACAGCAATGTGAACTAGTGTGTGCTTTATGTGCAGATTATCCAGATTTGTTGTGGAATTTTCATCAATTTTCTGTGTGCATGGAGCTATAGCAATATAGGGTCAATAATTTATAAAACGAAAGATTGTGCGGACATGCTGCTTTTTCTGAAGATTTTTTTCTTAAAATAGCTTTCCATTAATTTCAATATGACATTAATGTTGGTACCAAAGTACTCTTCACATCAACATTTTTGTGAAATTTAGACTTAGACTACGAGCAGTGTTCCAACTGCAGGAGCTTCATAGAGAGTGAGGCATGACACATACGGTATCATAACATTATTTATTTATCACCTGTCCTGCATTGCCTTATGAAGGGAGAGAATTTTAATTTCCATCACAATCAGATCAAAAATTCACTCTGACATTTAAAGACATATTTATATTTCGTTAAACATATGTGGAGTATTATAGGCAAGTTCTATTTTTGACAACTTCCATAGCAACCACTAAAACTCAATAACAGCCAGGTGGAAATACATGTTTTCATATTTCCCCCCAAACTACACTAGTAATGTTTTTGATCAAAGTATTGGAGGAAATATTTTTGGTCATAATCTACAAACAAATGTGTGTATCATGGTCTCCAGGCTGCAAAACCTAATTTGACACCATCTTCAAAACCACTTCATTTAATGTCAGTCTTTCAGGAAATGTTCAATTTGACAAGCATATTAAATATCAGCCAGATATAAACTTGTTTGAAAGTTAAATGGGCAGTCCTTGAATTTCACATAACCAGGAGAATAATCCCTGAACCAAGCTTGACCTGCAGATTACTGTTCTTTACTTTTATTTTAATCCAATCCTAGTGAGTTTGGTTCTTTTAAAGGTTGTTTAATTTACCCTTGATAGTTCCCTTCATTTCTTGGAAAGGAGTCAAGAGTTAGGACTTGTTCAACATATTTCCATTTATAATATGATGTCATTAGTTGGCGTTAGCCCCTATATTGGATTTACTGTGGATCGATCTGTCTTAACAGTTCACGCTAAAACTCCTATACAGCTTTACTTATTAACATTAAACTTGTTCTGTTTGTGAAATTGGGATGAGTATATGTGTACCATATAAATAAACTGATGGCTTATCTTTTTATTCTACGAGAGGAAGAGATGTCATACTGTAAACTTTCAGTCGGTAACACTTGGAGAGCCTCCCATGAATGGCTTGCAGAACAATTGCTTGCTTTAACCATAGCACTAAAACTGCTTGTAAAAACTGCTTTTTTTCAAGGAGTACATTACTATCTATTAAAACTGTTTGATCCCACGGTCAAGAGCAGTAAATAGTCTTTTCATTGCACATAAATTAATCTGAAATTGTCATCATCCACTCCCATGCTGTCTACATTTAGAGTACTAATTTGATTTGCCATGTGATCATATCATCATATCATCGTCAAGCTCTCTTTTTAGACAAAGCCTTATGTACGTTAAAGTTTGGCCAACTTTAAATGTGATTTCAGCCTTATTAGATTGAATACGGGCCTAGTTTCAAACTTTTTCAGCATTTCAAATCAGACAATGAAATCAAAGCAAATATTTTGAAATATTATGCAATAGAACCCTAGTGAAGTGGGGTCTTTTTGCTAGGGTAAGTACAAAAATGCCAAGATCCCCTTTAAAGTGGGGTTTTTATGCTAGGGTAAGTACAGAAATGCCAATCAGATGCCAACATGTTTCCTCAAAGGGAGATAAACACAGAATGAGGGTAGGTAAATCGTTCTCACTGTTAAAGTGGGTTCTTGACCTTTAACTGTTATAAATTCATTCATTATTGTGAGTATCAGTTTTTGTGGTTTTACTATATATGAAAGTTTTGTTAGTACTTATTTCTTGTGATTTTGTAAAGGAAATTCTGTTGTTTCTATAGAACGATCATTGTATCTTACAATCGTTGCATTTGTTACAACCATGATATGCACAGTATTTGGCACTGAAGAAGTGGTTTTTTACATTCTTCTCTACCCTCATTTTTTCAGGAGATGATGGTGTAAGCAAAGAGACTACTACAGAGGGCCAAATAGGAACCCTTATGAAGGAGTCCGAAAATGTGTATGCCCTTTGGTGTAGTGGGAGGATATATGTAGAGGGGATGCTGGTTGAACTGAAGTTTTTGAAGAGACAGGACTTGATCAGTACCATGGCCCATCTGTTCAAACCGGTGTCAGACCAAGTGGTAATACTACCTTGTATTGCTGTAGTCCTGCTTGTGTAGTGTGTGTGTGTGTGTGTGTGTGTGTGTGTGTGTGTGTGTGTGTGTGTGTGTGTGTGTGTGTGTGTGTGTGTGTGTGTGTGTGTGTGTGTGAGAGAGAGAGAGAGAGAGAGAGAGAGAGAGAGAGAACATTATTAGCACCCTTGTCTATTAGCTCCCACCAAGTGGTAAATATTTCTCTGCTTTGAATCCCCGGACAGTTTTGTGCTGACAAGAGAAAACAGTTTAATACCATGGTCTGTTATCTCCCACCAAGTGGTAAATATCTCTATGCTTTGAATCCCCTGACAGTGTGTGTTTATGAGAGAAAACGGATTAATACCATGGTCTATTAACTCCCACCAAATGGTAAATATCTCTATGCTTTGAATCCCCTGACAGTGCGTGTTTATCAGAGAAAACAGATTAATACCATGGTCTGTTAACTCCCACCAAGTGGTAAATATTTCTCTGCTTTGAATCCCCTGACAGTGTGTGTGTTGACGAGAGAAAACAGTTTAATACCATGGTCTGTTAACTCCCGCCAAGTGGTAAATATCTCTATTTTTTTAATCCCCTGACGGTCCGTGTTTATGAGAGAAAACAGATTAACACCATGGTCTATTAACTCCCACCAAGTGGTAAATATCTCTATGCTTTGAATCCCCTGACAGTGTGTGTTTATGAGAGAAAACAGATTAATACCATGGTCTATTAACTCCCACCAAGTGGTAGTAAATGCTATGTTTGCTCCAACAGAGTGTATGTGTTGACGAGAGAAAACATTCAACCATTTAATACCACTAAGTGTTATTTATCTTGATGTTTTGAATGCTCCAGCAGAGAGAGAGAGAGAGAGAGAGAGAGAGTGTGTGTGTGTACATGTGTGTGATTCAGAGAGGATATGATTAGCACTATGGTCTGTTGCCACCAAGCACTAATTATCTGCTTGTTTTGTATGCTTCATCATGGTTCATTATCTTTTTCTGTCAGTATTTCACCTCGGTCATTGAAAGTCATTAAAGTTTGAGAGATTTTGTTTAAAAAGAAAATATGGTGGACTGTTTTTCTTTTGATTAATTTAATTTATGTTGTGTGAGGATTTGAAGTATGGTTTGATTTTCCATCATATGCTAGCAATTCCTCCATTATTATAATCCACAGGAAGTAATTGGATATCATGCATAGCACCACTTTTACATGACATCATTACCGTATATGCACACTTTTTTACATCACTAATTTTAATTGTCACATTGGGCCCTGGAAAAAGCACTCGATCATAGTTTGAACCTTGCAAATGTGTTTAAAATATGGGCTAGCTAGAAAACCCAAAATGGCTGATCCCCAGTGTGGTTCATCATTAAATGATGGTTTTGTTCAGCAAATACTGGCTGTTGATAGTGATAATGGCAATTTATTTTTAAAGCTATGAAGTATATCTCATTATTGGAGCTGGGAAAGTGTTAATGGAGATATCATTGGGAGATTTTGAACCCAAAAATGATGTTAATACAAGGTCAATATACATGCTGTACTGACAAAAGCTAACGGCTTGCTGGTCAACCCCTCATTTCAGTGGTATTTTGTGAAATTAAATGTAGAAAAGACAGAATAACAAACTGAATTAAAATACATATAGACTAAGTTTAGAAGTAAATTGAAATTTTTCATTTCTTTTCTCATACAATTTAGTCCTATATGATCTCGTGCAGTACAACATTAACATTAGGCACTTAAAGGGAAAGGAAAATCTGATTGCAGATTCACTTTAATGTGCAAATATAAATGAAGAATATAAAGAAATAATATATTGCTTTATTTTCTATGCATATTTCCATCATCCATAGAGCCCAGGTGAGATAAATTTAATAAATAGGAATCTAAATTGAAATTAGAACGTAAAGATATTTATTTGATGAAAATACCCATCTGAACAAGCAGACTATGGCATTGATGGACTTAATCCTAACACAGAATTTTATTAACTCAGTTCCTTCTCAAGTTATTGTAGTCAGTGATCACAACCCCCACTTACTTTCATCCACAACATGAAAAATAAAAATCAGAGATTGTTGATGTGGAGTTTGATCTTGCAAGAATAAAACATTAACATTAGGCACATCAAAGGAAAGGAAAACCTGATTGCAGATGCACTCATGTGTATAGAAATAATATATTGCTTTATTTTCTCTGCATTTTTGCATCATCCATAAGACATCTTCCTGTGTAATGTTATTATTGTTATCATATGTGTCTTCTATTAATATGTGAAAGAAAGCTTTATTGTATAAATATTTTTCTTTATGAGGGGAGGTGTTATGTTTATCTATTTTTGTATGGTGTTTTGTACAGAATTGTCTCTATTTTTTTCTCTTGTGGTATGTAGAATGCATAGAATCTATAAATAGGTGTTTACAATACTTAATAATAATATTTATAATGAACCTGTTTGAGAGTTTGGGGTTATTTCCCATTGGATGGGTAGGTCAGGTGTATTCTTTTATGATGTGTACTGTATTTACCATTTATATTGGGACACAATAAAATAATTTATTTTTTCCTGAGTCAGAACTTATGGTGAAATTTTTCTCACCTAGCTCATATGTCCCAAATTTGAGAAAATAAATTTGTGTTGAATTTGTGCTTACTCCCTGCATGTTGCAATAAAATATATAAACAGAAAGCTTATTTGATAATAAAATGAAAGAAACTAGTCTTGTATTACTATCATTTATTCCTCTTTTTTTTTCATCATGAGCATTAAAAAGGAAAAAAAAAAAGGTGTATCCATAACTCTGTATATGTAGTGTAGGCCTCCATACTGTAGCATGTATTGCATATGTCAGATAACGCAAGACACACTATTCATTGATGTGAAGATGGAGAAACAAAATCGTGTTTGGTTTTACTCGAAGGTTTGAATATGTTATCCGACTGAAAACTGGATCCAACAGAATTGCAAACAAGAGAAGGAAATAGTCCCTATATAGTGAACTATTAAACACAGGGCAGGCATATAGTCCCTACATAGAGAACTATTAAACACGGGGCAGGCATATAGTCCCTACATAGAGAACTATTAAACACAGGGCAGGCATGTAGCTCCTACATAGAGAACTGTTAAACATGGGGCAGGCATATAGTCCCTACATAGAGGACTGTTAAACACAGGGCAGGCATATAGTCCCTACATAGGGAACTATTAAACACAGGGCAGGCATATAGCTCCTACATAAAGAACTGTTAAAAATGGGGCAGGCATATAGTCCCTACATAGAGGACTGTTAAACACAGGGCAAGTATATAGTGCTCACATAGATGACTGTTGAACCCAGGGCAGGAATAAAGTCCTTACATAAATGACTATTAAACACAGGACAGGCATATAGTCCCTACATAGAGGACTATTAAACACAGGACAGGCATATAGTCCTCACATAGATGACTATTAAACACAGGGCAGGCATATACTATACTGTACCCTTGTTGAGGAGTTATTGCCCTTTGTTCCTTGTTGAGAAGTTACTAGAGATATTTTTGATTGGATGATTGGGAATTGAGCTTGAGTCTGTCATATTTGCAGAATGAAAAAATATTTGGGAAAATAGTTTGGGAAGTAAATTGCTAAAATTAAAATTCTGCATGATTCTGAAATATTTTATATTAGAATTGGGTCAATTTACAGTGGGATTGTGGCCTATTTTTAGCCCCCAAGAACCCTTTGCACAAGCTTTGGTCAAATTTTTCTGGATTTTGTGGTCACTAAAAAATATAAATTTAAAGACCCAAGAAACACTTAGTCTTATGTGTAAGAAATGGATTCCCTGATAAATACTATCTTAAATGCCAGTGACAGTGTTATTTTTTGGGGCAAAATTACAAAAATAAATGCCCACTCACCCCCAATAAATGAATTCATCTTACTTCAACCATTGTTAGATATGAATTGGATACTTTGTACATGAATTGGGTACTTTGTATACGAATTGGGTACTGTGTACTTTGTAATGAATTGGGTACTTTGGAATGAATTAGGTACTTTATAATGAATTGGGTACTTTGTACATGAATTGCATACTCTGTAAATGAATTAGGTACTTTGTACAGGAACTGGGTACTTTGTACATGAATTGGGTACATTGTATAGAAATTGGGTACTTGGTACATAAGTGGGGTATTTTGTACATGAATTGGGTACATTTTATAGAAATGAATACTTTCTACATGAATTTGGGTACTTGGTACATAAATTGGATAATTTGTACATGAATTGAGTACATGGTATAGGAATTGGGTACTTTGTACATGAATTAGGTACATTGTACATGAATTGAGTACATTGTATAGGAATTAGGTCCTTTGTACATAAATTGGGTACATTGTACATGAATTGAGTACATTGTATAGGAATTGGGTACTTTGTACATGAATTGGGTACATTGTACAAAGGAATTAATGTAATATGTAATTCTTATGTTCTAGATGATTACAGTGTACTTGGATACAGGTGTAATGGATAAGTATGTGTTTGCTGTTGCTCAAAAGAAAACAGCTGCAAAAATCCATAAGGAGATGAATGATCTGGTAAGTGGCATAAATCCATAAGGAGATGAATTATCTGGTAATTGGCATGTAGGTGTAAACAATTTTTCTTAGCACATAAAACTGAAATTTGGTGCCATTGCACCAATATACCTTTACACTTGGATTAAACTTAGCATATGTCTAATTTTAAGAAAGTAAAATCATTAATTAAATCAAATAGAAATTAGAGACACTGATTGATCTTGATACACTCCCATTAGTATGCTAATATGTTTCATGTGCCAATATTATTTTCCATTATTTTCCCATTTTGTAGCACATGATCAACAACAATGTCAAAAATTACATGTGAAATATTTCTTTCTTGTAATTAATATATTGTAAATTTTAATGTCTCTTAATTAAATGTGCTTTCAGTATAATCCACTGTGTACATAGAACAATTGGATGTCATTGTGACAATATAATCCACTAGGTACATACAACACTTGGATGTAATTCTGACAGTATAATCCACTATGTATATTAGAACACTTGGATGTCGTTGTGACAATATAATCCACTGTGTACATTAGAACACTTGGATGTCATTGTGACAGTATAATCCACTAGGTACATACAGTACTTGGATGTTATTCTGACAGCATAATCCACTATGTATATTAGAACACTTGGATGTCATTGTGACAATATAATCCACTGTGTACATTAGAACACTTGGATGTCATTGTGACAGTATAATCCACTGTGTACATAGAGCACTTGGATGTCATTGTGGCAATATAATCCACTAGGTACATACAACACATGGATGTTATTCTGACAATATAATCCACTATGTATATTAGAACACTTGGATGTTATTCTGACAATATAATCCACTGTGTACATTAGAACACTTGGATGTCATTGTGACAGTATAATCCACTAGGTACATACAGCACTTGGATGTTATTCTGACAGTATAATCCACTATATATATTAGAATACTTGGATGTCATTGTGACAATATAATCCACTGTGTACATTAGAACACTTGGATGTCATTGTGACAGTATAATCCACTGTGTACATAGAACACTTGGATGTCATTGTGGCAATATAATCCACTAGGTACATACAACACTTGGATGTTATTCTGACAGTATGTATATTAGAACACTTGGATGTTATTCTGACAGTGTAATCCACTGTGTATATTAGAACACTTGGATGTCATTGTGACAGTATAATCCACTGTGTATATTAGAACACATGGATGTTATTCTGACAGTATAATCCACTATGTATATTAGAACACTTGGATGTCATTCTGACAATATAATCCACTGTGTACATTAGAGCACTTGGATGTCATTGTGACAGTATAATCCACTGTGTATATTAGAACAGTTGGATGTTATTCTGACAGTATAATCCACTATGTATATTAGAACACTTGGATGTTATTCTGACAATATAATTCACTGTGTATATTAGAACACTTGGATGTCATTGTGATAGTATAATCCACTGTGTATATTAGAACACTTGGATGTTATTCTGACATCATAATCCACTGTGTATATTAGAACACTTGGATGTTATTCTGACAGTATAATCCACTATGTATATTAGAACACTTGGATGTCGTTGTGGCAATATAATCCACTGTGTACATAGACTTGGATGCCATTGCTGCAGTATGATCGCTTTATACATTAGAACACTTCGATGTCATTGTGGCAATATAATCCACTATGTACATTAGCAGACCTGCTAACCCTTACGATTTTGTCGTCTTACGAAAATGACCCGTAAATACGGACTTACGGAAAAATAGCAAAAACTACGAAAAATTATTGTTGCCGAAAATCAGATAATTGATTCATCCTTGTTTGATTTGGATCTGAGTTTCATATTAGAAATAGTGGAATTGTTCAGGGAAGCAGACTAATTTTACTGCAGTATCTCAGACACTTTAAACTGCACATTTTTTACATGTAAAGCATCTGCATGATCAAAATGTTGATCATAGAATTGTTAAAAATGGAGTTCAGCAAGCGATGTATGTTGAAGACAAAACAGAAAATAAGCCTCTTAAAAAGTGTTGATAATCAGCACAGAAGAATAAAAAGGAATATTCAGATTCTTCTGAATAAAAGCTGGAAGGGACACAATTATGTTTTTGGACATCACTTATCAATTTGAATATGTCTCACGGTGAGAGATATGATGCCGTCATCATGTGAAATGGAAACAAATTCCAAGAATTATGTCAAGCTGAGAGATAGCAACAGCCCATTTAGCTGCATAGGGTTTGGAACTGAAGTTTGTGCTACTGTACTGGTGGTAAATAAGGTCTACATGTACTTGACAAACTTTCTAGTTGAACATGTTTACCTTTGCTACATGTTTTGAATAACGAACTATTAAATAAGTTTTCCAGCTTTACAATAGCAGTTTATTATATTTTGTTACACCTTGCTGAAAACTGGTCAAACTTATGGAAAAAAATCAACTGCCTTACTGTGATGGTCTCATCAAGGTTGGCAGGTCTGCATTAGAACACGTGGATATCATTGTGATGTATAATCCACTATGTACAAAGAACACTTGGATGTCATTGTGGCAATATAATCCACAATGTACATTAGAACACTCAATTGTCAGTGTGGCAATATAATCCACTTTATACATTTGAACAGCAAATTTTTAAGTAAATTATGTAAACTATCTTTCTATATTGTACAAAGGGCAATAACTATTGACCATTACCTCCACTTGCTGCCAACATGTGACATAGGAAGAATAACCCACTCTTAACTTGCAAGCAGCACAACTGGAGGCGATGTGGTTTATGTCTGGAAAGAAAAATAATGTACCATCCAGAAGTTATGCTGATGTTAACTGTGGTCTGATAGCTGCCTGTGCAGCTGAGACTGGGCCTATCAGATCAAGAGTGTATCACTGTAAAGCCAAGTCTTGTAGATAAGAGCTTGAGAAGTTTGACTGTGCATGCCATCCAATGGTCTCGGTGATGTTTTTTTATAGGAGACATTGTGGTTAAAGGCAAGGCTGAAAAGATTGCTCTTATTTCATGAGTAGAGATCTTCATGAGGTGACTGTTGATATGGTGATATGTCAGAGTATATTTTATTACCTACCTCAGCTGCGATGACAGGGCTTGGGGTTATATCCTCTTTCTCAGGTTTAACTTGGAGAAAGAGGCATCTTTGAGCTTCATGAACTGGCTCAGTTTGCTTCAGATTAAGTCGGAGTACATGTACTGGGTCCTGTTTGAAGGCCTCGTGCGTTGTGTCAGTACAGGAGATAGGTCATATGATGATTTTTTGATTGCCCATTGATGACATCCTATTCATGGTGATGTAACGCTTGGGTCATAAGGACTGCTGAACCATCTATTGGAAACTGAAGGTAGTCTGGGTCAACAGAGAGGGCATATAATTCACTGACTCAGCATGCCAAAGCTAACACTCTCAGGAAATAGTTTTTGTATGTCAGGAGCTTCAGTGAGGTTCTGGAGAAAGGCTCAGATTTGTTTTAATTCATCTAAGTCAGAATCCAGGAACGATTCCATTCAGGAAACTGTGAGTGATTTAGGTCTATACAAGTCAGATCAGAGTTGGTCAACAAGTTGGATATGTCTTGTTATGACCAAGATCCTCTCTGCCATGATGATGGAATGTGTGTGATACAGACATGATTTTTCTCCATTTTAAAGTGGAATTCCACTTTTCTCCTGACTTGAATCAGATTTTTCTTGATATAGTCTGTTTTATATATCATCTCCGATCCAGTTTTTTAAAAATGGTCTGTCAGGTCCCATTACGCAACGACCCTTGTAAAGTATTCATTCCATATATTAACACATGACTCTCGTAAAGAGTATTTTGATTGGTCAAAAGTTTAAATTCACCCAATGAATATTTGTGTAATGGAAACTGATGACAATGGAAATAAGTAGCATCCTTAAAAAGCATGGCGTCCCGAATTGTTGAGAAAGACCATGACATGAGAAGTTGAGATAAAGGTTTAAAAAAACGTATGGAAATGGGAATGGCTGGAGCGAAAAGTTGACGGAAATTTAGTTGATCAGTTTATAAGAAAACTGAATGCTAGAGGACTGGCATTTTGTGACCTCTGCAAGAAAGATCTGAATTACGGTAATCGCGGTTGGAAGAGTTTGGAACAGCACCTACAAAAGAAGCTGCATACAGAAAAATTCAAGCTTAGAAGGCATCTGGAAAAAGTGCAGTTAATTACTATAAGAAGAAAGATTTCTTGCATGAGAGAACAGATGTAACCCTCTGTCAGAATATGCGTACTGCATGTTGCCAATACAAGCACTAGCTTGAAAGGAAAAGGTTCTAATTGAGAAGGAAAAGAAACGATTGCACACTGAGCCAAAAAAGTCAATGGTGACAAAAAGGAAGGCTAAAGAAATCTTTGCCAAAGCTGAAAAAGATCTTGACTGGCATATCAACAGGTTCTGTCCAGTGGAGAAAAAGACAAGTGAATGTATGGGATTATTTTTATATAGTTGTTGTACTTGGTTTATTTTAAAGATTTGTTATGAAAAGAGAGAAGTATTAATATGTTTGCTGCAAATATTAACAAATTAATGTGACTTAATTACGATGTGAATACTGCAATTTTGCACATGAAATAACTTCAGCATCAATACTATTGGAGAACAAATTCATGTGACAATAAAATAATGTGAATTTATTCAAGTCAAGTTGAACATTTTTGGTAAGTTTATTAGTTTTTCAAATGATTATTTTGTTTCATATTATGATCATAAGTTGCACCAGGATCAGTTTTTTAGGATTGTAAAATGCGTTTTTGGCCAGGGGCCCCCTGGACCCCCAGATCGGGGGCGCTGCCCCTTGAGACCCTGTTGGGGGAGGACACCCAAATCCCCCTTAAAATTTTTTCAGCTTTTTTCGGAAAACCAAAATCATGTCTGGTGAAATCATAGAGCAGTAAAACTTTATAGTAATCTGTACCAACTTTTGCCAGAGAAAAAAAAGTGAGCTGCTTGTGGGACAGTCAAGAAAAGGGATGACGCTATCGACTTTGCATCATTCCTTGAAAATCCGCCATTTTCTCTCGTAAGTCTTTAAAGTGGAGGGCTTTCTAACTCATGCAATTTTTTCCAATTTCAAAGGGTTGAATTGTTTATACTGCAAGGCTTATCTGATAAGAGCCAAGCATGAAGGAGAAGATGGTCTGTGCAAGGATGGAACACGTGGATCCAATGCTGTTGGAGAAGATTTGGCCTGGCTGGGATCTTCCTGGATAGATCTGTTGCTAGTTCAAGATGATTGTTTATCCAGGATTTGTCGCAGTGGAGAGGGGAAATCAAATTAATTTTGCTCTTCTGGCCCCTCAATTTCTGTATAGTTTTTGAAACTAAGATTGTTGGGGGTATGCAAAGGTCCACAGACCCTCCCAACTGATAAAGTGTTGATGGACTAAGGCTCAGAATTCAGTACTAGGGAAACAAAGGTGGGCAGTTTATGATTCCACCTGGTTGCAAACAGATCATCGGACACCCTATAAAGGGCAAATTTTATGATGAGTCTCTCAGGAATATATCTGACCTGAATGTTGATGTTGTGATGGGTGCACCAATGGTGGAATTCCCAGACCAGAATGCAGAGTTGTTGTTTTTTTTATACCACCCTGTTTGTGGAGGTGTGTAACTACTACCGAGTTGTCTGACATGATGAGCAGGACTTTGTTCTGAAGACAAAAATGAAAGGCCTTGATGATAACCTTCACATCCAAGAGATTGATGTGGAGACCAGTGTCCTCCTGACCCCACTGTCAGCCTATGATGTCGAAGCCTGTATAAGATTGACTCCCCAACCACAGGTGCTTGCATCTCTACATGGTCACATTTGGTTGTAGCTGTTTGAGAGGTATTCCTGTCATGGATCAGTCTTGGTTGTGCCACTGGTCCTGGAATGATATTATCTCACTCATTATGTTGATCCCGTAATTTAGTGGCATTGGAAAGGGATGCCATGGAGTTAGCAAGGGCATCAGCAAAGGGGGCATATAGGTGTGTCCCTGCTGCGTGGAATAGTAAAAGGAATTGCAGCATTTCCATGGCTGTTATCCATTTCTTGTTGGAAATAAGCTCTGCAAGGTCGATGATTCAGACCACACATTGGTGGGGAAAATGTACCAGGTTGAGGTGGCTTGCAATTGGCTTCCCTGACCAGAAAAAGCTTGGAGTAAAAGCCCAGTTTATGGATTGCAAACATTCTCATCCATGTGACAGAGGAATCCATAGTACTACTCACATAGTTCATTGACATGCACTGAGTAACTTTTTGTAGCTATAGGTGTCATTTTGGAGAGTTGGATTACACATACCATTAAATGGCATTTATTTTTTTTATTTCCCCTATTATCCATCCAAATTCCATTGAAGATTTTTGTATAAATTCCTTGAAAAATCCTTAACAGCAAATTCAGTGATAACAATCATCCACATTTTTAGGCACAGTCAAGTAAGTGGGATGATCTTGATGTTTCGGTGTTCTTCACCCCTCCTCATACCCCAGAGTGTAACATATTGTCAAACTATAAAGTGTTTAGTAAACTTGATGTTGTGCTGTGGCCCAAAAGCAATCAGAATTGGGTGAAAGAAAAGAGAAGGATGGGAAAAGTTGGCCAAAACTAATCAACTCTCCCCTCACTTGCTTTACCAAACAACACACCTGAAACTCAGAGACAGCATAATTAGTGGAGGAGAAGTCACATTTTCCTCCATTGCCCCATATATAGTGGTAGCTGGCCAAAGTCATAGTGTTATGGCGAATGCTTAAAACATCAGTACTCTTGATATTTGGTTTTCCATGTCTATCCCTGTTTTTTACAGTGTTCCTTAGTATTGTTGACCATGTATTAGCTGACCAACTGGTGATATCTGACCAACTGGTGATATCCGACTAACTAGTGATATCCAACCAGCTGGTGTTATACGACCAACTGGTGATATCCAACCAACTGGTGATATCCGACTAACTGGTGTTATCCGACCAACTGGTGATATCCAACCAACTGGTGTTATCCAACCAACTTGTGATATCTGACTAACTGATGATATCCGACCAACTGGTGATATCTGACCAACTAGTGTTATCCAACCAACTGGTGATATTTGACCAACTGGTGTTATCTGACCAGCTGGTGCACATACTGCAATTAGCCTATGATATATGCTTTGTACATGTGAGAAACACGTCATGAGAATTTCTTGCATTTAGCACATATAAGAAAAGATTCTGATTTTTAGGCCTATATTGTTGAAAAGTTTATGTTTTATCAGCTCCACCAGTGTATTGTCAATATCAGCTTCAAAAACATATCAGTATCCACAAAAGTATTTCAGTATCCCCTCCTGTTACAATATCATCTTCACTATTGTAGGATCAGTATTAGCCCCAGTAATGTATAATCAATATCAGCTCCACTAACATAGTAGTAATATCAACACTACTACCATATTAGTAATATCAGATCCACTAATGTATTATGAATATGTGTGATTTGGATTTTTAACACAGCTTCAACAATTTTTCAGTCATATTGCTACCATGTCTGCAGTGTGACAGTTTATAGTGATGTCTAGCATGGGGGCAATTATGCTGCAGACATGTAGCATCATGTCCCACCCAGTCACATTACCCTGACATCAGGCCGACCAGTCCTAGCACTAACCTCTTAATGCTGAGTGCCAGGTGAGGCAGATGCAAGTATCATTTTTATATGTCTTTGGTATGACTTGGCCAGGGTTCAAACCCATGACCTTCCGCATCCGAGGCAGATGCCCTAACCACTTAGACCACCAGAGTGGTGAATCAAGCTAAATTTGTAACAGTATAACTGCAAGATATGTCTCTAATTTGAAAAAATGTTCATTTTATCCCCTAATATGCAACAAAATATTCTGCAAAATACATCTTGCCTTTAAATTTAATTGCACGTTTTGCTACCTTAATTTATTGTCTTAAAGTAAACTTGAAGATATATTTGTTACAGCTTTGCGTGTTACAACCATCCTTATTGGAATTGTTATAATGTTTTTCTAATTTTTAAAAAAGTGTGTACTTTACACCAATTCCAGGCACAATTTACAGAGAAGAAGAGCTCTGAGAAATTTCATATTCCTGCCTGTTTCCAAATTCTGAGTGAGATAGGGGAGGCAACTGGTCTTGTTCTGGATGTAAAGGTAAGGAAAATTATACCTACAGAAAAAAAGTTAATAAAATCTTTTCATACAGTTCTATTCATGAGATGAAAATTAAATATTTTCATGTGTTTGATGGCACTTGTTAAGAATATCTTTGATGTAGATTTTAATTAAATGGGTTATTGTGGTTTGGATTTACTGATATTCCAGTCGGATATTTTGTGAACACTTTGTAACATTTCTTTTCAAAAGACAAGCTGATAAAAATTGATGTATTGACAAAATCCTTTAGGTCTTGTTCATGTATAGATAGTTTTCAAGACAAGGTCTTGTACATATAGATAGTTTTCAAGACAAGGTCTTGTACACATATAGATAGTTTTGAAGACAAGGTCTTGTACACAGATAGTTTTCAAGAAAAGATCTTGTACACATATAGATAGTTTTCAAGACAAGGTCTTGTACACATACAGTTTTCAAGGCAAGGTCTTTTACACATAGTTTTCAAGACAAGGTTGACACAGTTTTCAAGAAAAGATCTTGTACTTAGTTTTCAGGACAAGGTCTTGTACACATAGTTTTCAAGACAAGGTCTTGTACACAGATAGTTTCAAGAAAAGATCTTGTACACATATAGATAGTTTTCAAGACAAGGTCTTGTACACAGATAGTTTTCAAGACAAGGTCTTGTACACATAGATAGTTTTCAAGACAAGGTCTTGTTCACATATACATAGTTTTCAAGACAAGGTTTTGTTCACATATGGATAGTTTTCAAGACAAGGTCTTGTACACATATAGATAGTTTTCAAGACAAGGTTTGTACACATAGATAGTTTTCAAGAAAAGATGTTGTACACAGATAGTTTTCAGGACAAGGTCTTGTACACATATAGATAGTTTTCAAGACAAGGTCTTGTACACATATAGATAGTTTTCAAGACAAGGTCTTGTACACCTATAGATAGTTGTCAAGAAATCATATATTCATTATGAATCCTATTCTTGTAGAAGTTGTTACGTATATGTAATTAAATTATTTGTGTGTTAGTTTTAAATTTCTTTTTATTTTATTTTTGTTTCATTACATTTTATTGTAATGACAGTTTTTTTATTGGATTTGACATTTTTCCCCGTAAATTCAGTTCAGTTCTTTTAGCCCGATTAGAACACAAAAGTATTGCTACATTATATTTTTAGCTGACCTAGTTCCTGACCTTGGTTCTGAATTTGTAAACATTGAGTGAAAATGATTGGTCTTTATCAAGGTCATGTTCAGCCCACGTGTTAGCTTTGATGTAAACAGTTTTTTTAAAATTCATTTCCAGTGTGGGAATCATTGATTCTTAGCTAGGGCTATGCTGGTCTACGTGCTAATTGCCATATTATTTTATGCGCTGTTCTAGGTAAGTGACCATGTGACCCATCACGCGGATCTGAAATTCCATTCTTAGTAGGGGTTTAATTCTCAGTCTCAGTGTTTCAGAGTCAGTTGTAAATTATACCTTCAGGGTGAAAGGTATTCCTGTTGTTGCCATTTGAATTGAATTTGTTTTATTTAAAATAATTTATTCATCCTGGAAAATACTCAACTTCATCGAAATTCTTGGACAAAGACATTTACTAAATTATTTGGAATTCTAAAGTCGGAATTATATTCTTGGTGACTCAACAAGGAACTGTTGACACATCAGCACAAACTGGTTATAGAGGACATCATCGGCTTCCATCTTGAAACTTCATCGAGATTTGAACTTGGATTCAATTAAAACTGTTTAGTGATAGGACTTATATTTTTAAATTCTAGGATTAATTTTTGGATTAGATTCACAAACCGTAAGTCCTTTTTCATATTTTTACCTTGTTTTCTAGGGAAATAAATTATTTTGTTAATTTTACAAAGCTTGTTGGCTTCACTCTTTTCTTTTGTTACTTTTGTACGAGCCTATACGTAACAAAAGAAAATTGGGGTCTCATCCTTGGGATATATGAATTTTGGCTAAAATATTTCAGAAAATTGTTTTTCGAAATTTAAATTCCCCTAGTTTTCAGAATTTTTTAAAATCCCAAGTACTATTTCATATTTTGTTTGAAAATTTTAGTGAAATCAACAGGTTTTTTTTCACAATGTCATCAAAAGTTTAGACTTTTCTTTCTAGTCCTACTCAGGAGCAGTTGGATTGTTTGAAAAAAGATGAATTGCTTGAACTTGCCAGAAAATATGATCTTTCTGAGGTAAAAGCTTCTTTAACGAAGCAAGAAATAAAAAACATTTTGATCCAGTATTTGGTAGAGAAGAATGTTTTTGATAAAAGTGTTTTGGCTTTGGTCAGTAAGTCTGTATCAGACTCAGACATAAAAGTAAAGGAATTAAACATGAAATACAAGATGGCATTAGAGTTAAGGAAGCTTGAACTTCAGAAAGAAGAAAAACAAATGCAGCTGCAATTTGAAAAAGAGGAGAGAGAGAAACAAATGCATTTGCAATTTGAGAAAGAGGAGAGAGAAAGACAGGAAAGAGAGAATGATAAACAAATGAAATTACAATTTTTGAAAGAGGTGAGATAGAGACAGGAGAGAGAGAAAGAAAAACAAATGCAGTTGGAGTTATAGAAAGAACAAATGCAATTACAAAAAGAAGAAATGCACTTAAAGATGCAAAAAGATAAGGAAGAAAAGGAATTTCAAATTAAAATGAAAGAAATGGAGCTGGCAAGTGAAAAGCACGATCCCACTTCACATACAAATTCAAGTTTTGATATTACAGAGAATATTAGGTTAGTGCCCCTGTTCAGAGAAAAAGAAGTAGACAAATATTTTCCTCGTTTTAAAAAAGTTGCTGAAAATTTGGAATGGCTAAGGGAGCATTGGACTCAATTACTACAATGTGTACTAATTGGTTAAGCTAGTGATATTTACCATTCAATGTCAGTTCATCAAAGTGCTGACTATGATGTAGTTAAGAAATGCATTTTAAAGGGTTATGAGTTAGTCCCTGAGGCTTATCGGCAAAAAATTAGGAACTATAAAAAAGATGCTGGACAAACTCATGTCGAATTTGCAAGAGAAAAAGAGCAGTTATTTGATAGATGGTGCTTAGCTGAGAAAGTTGAACATGATTATGAAAGTCTCAAACAACTTGTTTTACTTGAAGAGTTGAAGAACTGTGTCCATAGCAACATTAAGACTTATCTTGAGGATCATCAGATCGAAACCTTGGAAAATACTGCTCGAGCTGCTGATAAGCATTTCTTAACTCATAAAGTTTCTGTAATAGGCAAGTCTTTCACTCAGCAGTCTACTGGTAAAAAGGTATTTCAGCCTAATATGACTCCTTCTAAAACTCAAGCTGGCACAACTTTTAAAAATCAAGCTTCTGATAAGCTTGATTCAAAATCCTTGTCTCGTCCTACATGTACCTATTGTAAGAAAAAAGGACACGTTATTTCTGATTGCTTCAAATTGAAATATAAGCATCAGAATCAAGATAGACCTATCCCAAATGCTCTTATTTCTAAGATGTCAAGGTCACGGTAATGTATTGAAAGCAATACATTTGTTGGGTCTATTTTATTATGGACAATTATGAACCATTCATGTCGAAGGGTTCTATATCACTCTTGGGTGATTTGGCCAATCCTATCCCTATTAAAATTTTAAGGGATACAGGAGCTTCTCAGAGTCTTTTATTATCAGGTACTTTGCCTTTTTCTGAGAAGTCTTCTTTTAATGAGAGTGTTCTCATTCAGAGAGTTGGGTGCGGCTTTGTTAATGTTCCTGTCCATTCTGTAAATTTGTCATCAGACTTAGTTTCAGGACCTGTGACAATCGGAATAGTGTATTCTTTATCCGTTGAGGGCATTCATTTGTTACTAGGCAACAACCTAGCTGGTGACAAGGTTGTGGTTAATCCACTTGTAACTGACAAGCCTTGTTTGGATCAAAAGTTGATCCTATTGAAAAAGAATTACCTGATTTATACCCAGCTTGTGCAGTTACTAGAGCTATGGCAAAGAAAGCTCTTGAGAATGATTTTGATAAGGAAAATATTCCTTTAGCTGACACATGTATTGGTCAAGCTTTTGATGAGGTCACTTTCACTCCTTGTTTGGATCAATCAGAAGGTATTGATCACAGTGATCCTCTTTTAACTACTCATTCTCTTTTATCTAATCAAGGGTAAAAATGACAATCACTTGTCGTTGAACAGGAAAAAGATCCTGAGATCTCCTGTTTGTTTCAGAGGGCCATTAGTGAAACTGAAGCCACTGAAGTACCTGTCTGTTATTTCATTAAAAATGGAATTCTTTTGAGAAAATGGAGACCTCCCGAGGTACTGCTGGTGACGAGTGGTCAGCGAACTATCAAATTGTAGTTCCAAAATCTTACAGACAAGAAATACTTAGTCTGGGCCAAGAAATTACTCTGGCTGGTCATTTAGGGATTAATAAGACTTATCACAAGATCTTGACTCCCTTTTATTGGCCAAAAATCAAAAGAAATGTTTGTAAATGCTGTAGATCTTGTCATACTTGTCAAATGGTAGGAAAACCCAATCAGAAGATACCTAAGGCTCATCTGCAACCTATTCCTGCATTTGACGAACCATTTACAGAATTATGGTAGATTGTGTTGGTCCCTTACCTAAGACCAAGTCAGGCAACCAGTATTTGTTGACCATTATGTGTGCGTCAACAAGATTCCCAGAGGCAATTCCTTTGAGAAATATTAAAACCAAAACTATAGTAAAAGCTTTGATAAAGGTTTTTACTCAATTTGGCCTCCCCAAATCTGTCCAGTCAGATCAAGGGTCAAATTTTATGTCTGGAATTTTCCAGCAAGTTATGTATGAATTAGGTATTCAACAATTCAAATCTTCTGCCTATTACCCTGAGAGCCAAGGGGCTTTAGAAAGATTTCATCAGACTTTGAAAAATATGATTCGATCATATTGCTTTGATACAGGTAAAGATTGGGATGAAGGCATTCATTTACTTTTGTTTGCTTTTAGGAAGTCAGTTCAAGAATCTTTGGGATTCAGTCCCTTTGAACCAGTTTTCGGACGCACTGTGTGTGGACCATTGAAGTTGTTGAAAGAGAAGCTTCTTTCTGATGAAGATACTGAACTTAATCTTCTAGATTATGTATCTAATTTTATGTGTAAGTTGTCAAGGTTTGTGAGGTTGCAAGAGCGAATCTGCACTCTACTCAGTCAAAAATGAAATTAAGATATGATAAAAACTCAAAGGAAAGGAGTTTTCAGCCTGGTGATAGAGTTCTGGCTCTCTTGCCCATTCCACAAAATCCTCATCAGGCCAAGTATTATGGTCTGTGCGTGGTTGAAAAGAAAGTAAATGATTTAAATTACATCATAAATACTCCTGGGAGGCGAAAACAAAAACAACTTTGCCACATAAACATGTTAAAGGAGTATATTGAAAGAGATACCAAGTAAATGCAAATTAATTTAATTGTACCTGTCCCACTCACTGAGGATTTAAGTGAAGGAATTCAATCAGACACTATTGATTTTGGAGCAACAAATCTTCAGAATTCGGAAATTATGAAAAATCTGGACCAGAAACTTTTACATTTGCAACAACAGGAAAGGAATGAACTTAAACAGCTATTATTTGAATATGAGCACTTATTTCCAGATGTTCCGACGAGGACAAACTAAATTATTCATGACATTGAAATTGGAATTCTAAACCTGTGAAATGACACCCATACAGGATGAACCCTCTCAAACAGGAATACTTTAAAAAGGAAATTCAGTATTTACTGGAGAATGATTTCATAGAGCCCAGTAAAAGTGACTGGAGTTCACCATGTATCCTTGTTCCGAAACCAGATAAAACTTTCCGTATGTATAAGAAGGTGAACAATGTGACTAAGCCAGATTCATTTCCATTTCCAAGAATCGATGACTGTGTTGATAAAATTGGAGATGCCAAGCATGTCACCAAATTTGACCTTCTGAAAGGATTTTGTCAAATTCCACTAATGGAAAGAGCTAAAGAAATTTTGGCATTCGTGACTCCAGATGGACTTTATCAATATAAAGTAATGCCGTTCGGGATGAAGGGTTCTCCAAGTACTTCTCAACATTTGATGAATATGATTACCTCTGGTCTAGATAATTGTGATGCTTACATCAATGATGTCATCATCTACAACGACACCTGGAAAGAACATCTAGCAACAATTCGGAAATTATTTGACAGACTCACTGAAGCCAGTTTGACAATCAGTTTATCAAAAGGTAGTTTCGCCGTGCTTGTGTAACTTTTCTAGGACATACTGTGACAGATGGACAAGTTAAACCTATAGATGTTAAGGTCAAAGCCATCTCTGATTTCCCTGTGCCTGTCAGTAAAAAGCAGCTGATGCAATTTTTAGGTATGGCTGGATACTATCAGAAATTTTGTTCCAATTTTTCTAATATTGCTGAACCCCTGACAAACTTGTTGAGCAGGAAAAACAAGTTTCTTTGGACTGAAAAATGTCAGGAGGCTTTTGATAGGTTAAAAGCCATACTTAAAAGTGCACCAGTTCTTACAGCTCCAAATTTCAGTCAATCTTTTAAACTATCTGTTGATGCAAGTGATGTTGGGGTTGGAGCAGTATTGATTCAAGAAGATAGAAATGGTGTTGGTCATCCAGTGTGCTATTTCTCTAAGAAGTTAAATGAGCACCAAAGAAATTACTCAACAATCGAGAAGGAATGTTTGGCTTTAATATTTGCATTACAGCATCTTGAAGTTTACATTAGTTCAGCTCCTTCTCCGGTTGTTGTGTTCAGTGATCACAACCCCCTTACTTTCATTGACAAGATGAAAAATAAAAATCAAATATTATTAAGGTGGAGTTTGTTTTTACAAGAATATAATCTTGACATCAGGCACATCAAGGAAAAGACAATTTAATTGCAGATGCACTTTCCCGTGTATAGAAATATTATTTCATGTACACTTTGTATAATTCGTAAGAGTTCTTCTTATGTAATTTTCTTCTGCCTCATGTATAATTAATATATGGTAAAAAGATAGCTTTATTATATAAGTCTTTCTTTTTCTTTATGGGGGGAAGTGTTACGTATATGTAATGAAATTATTTGTGTGTTAGTTTTAAATTTCTTTTTATTTTATTTTTGTTTCATTATATTTTATTGGAATGGCACTTTTTTTATTGGATGTGACATTTTTCCCCATAAATTCAGTTCAGTTCTTTTAGCCTGATTAGAACGCAAAAGTATTGCTACATTATATTTTTAGCTGACCAAGTTCCTGACCTTGGTTGTGAATTCGTAAACACTGAGTGAAAATGATTGGTCATTACCAAGGTCATGTTCAGCCCACGTGTTAGCTCTGTTGTAAACAGTTTTTTAAAATTCATTTCCGGTGTGGGAATCATTGATTCTTAGCTAGGGCTATGCTGGTCTACGTGCTAATCGGCATATTATATTACTGCGCTGTTCTAGGTAAGTGACCACATGACCCATCACGCGGGTCTGAAATTATGTTCTTAGTAGGGGTTTAATTCTCAGTCTCAGTGTTTCAAAGTCAGTTGTAAATTATACCTTCAGGCCGAAAGGTATTCCTGTTGTTGCCATTTGAATTGAGTTTTTTTTTTTAATTTAAAATAATTTATTCATCCTGGAAAATACTCAGCTTCATTGAAATTCTTGGACAAAGACATTTACTAAATTATTTGAAATTCTAAAGCCAGAATTATATTCTTGGTGACTCAACAAGGAACTGTTGACACATCAACATAAACTGGTTATAGAGGACATTATCACCTTCCATCTTGGAACTTCATCGAGATTCGAACTTGGATTCAAGTAGAACTGTTTAGTGATAGGACTTATCTTTTTAAATTCTAGGATTAATTTTTGGATTAGATTCACAAACCGTAAGTCCTTTTTCATATTTTTATCTTGTTTTCTAGGGAAATAAATTATTTTGTTAAATTTACAAAGCTTGTTGGCTTCACTCTTTTCTTTTGTTACTTTTGTACAAGCCTACACGTAACAAAGTTAATGCATCAGTCATAAATGATACCAAATTTAGTCAAATGATCAAAATATTTAGCATACCTTGGAGTACATGACATTGTTTTAGTGACCATGAACTACTCATCTTGAGGTCAATTTTATGTCATAGTGACCATGACCTACTCTTGTTGGGGTCAATTTTATGTCTTAGTGATCATGACCTACTCGTTTTGTGGTCAATTTTATAGCTTAGTGACCATGACCTACTCTTGTTGGGGTCAATTTTATGTCTTAGTGACCATGGCCTACACGTTATTATTATGAAATCTTTATTTGCCTTTATTTAATTTCATGTTGGAGAAATCAGAAAATATGCACATACAAAATAATAACAAAAACAAGCATAGTAGTTTATAGCAGTTTAGTAAGTGTTGGGACACAGAAAATGTGGTTTTTTTTTACATGTATTTAGGTCTTGGGACACAGAAAAAAATTAATTTTTTCATGTCCGAAGATTTACAGCTATTACAGTAGTCAGCAAAAAAACTTAAAAATTTTTAAGTTTAGACCTTGGCCTGTGGATAAGTCGATGCCCCCCTTTCTTCAAAGCTTTTATTTTTTCCTAAATTATTCAGCTTATATGCGAGTATAGATGGTATATAATTATACCATAATTCAAATACTTACAGAGTTATGCCTCAAATACAAACATTGTTATACCCCAAAATACAAAATACTTACATAACTATACACAAATACAAATGTATAGTTATACCCAAAAACATAATATGCTTATATAGTTACACTGAGAAAACAAAATGCTTATATAATTATACCAGAATACAAATATTTATAGCCAAAAACATATACAACTATTGGTATACTCAAATACAAATAATTATATAGTTTTAATCAAATACAAATCTTATATTTAAATACCCACACTTGTCTTTCCATTTGTCACAGCTTCTAAACAAGAGGTCACAGTTTGAAACTCACTGTGGCATCTCAATTTATTTTTAATACTTTGTATTATTATGTTCAAACTTTCCTTTTAGCTTGCTCATCCCAATTTATTCAATTTTGAAAATATTATTTTAAAATTTTATCTTGAACTTTCATTGATCACTCGTCTCCTAGGATGGGCACATGCTAGTACATATATAGTTATACCCAAATACATAAAGTAATTATACCCAAATATATAAAGTAATTATACCCAAATATGTAAAGTAATTATGTCCAAATACATAAAGTAATTATGTCCAAATATATAAAGTAATTATACCCAAATACATAAAGTAATTATGTCCAAATATACAAAGTAATTATACCCAAATACATAAAGTAATTATGCCCAAATACATACAGTAATTATATCCAAATACATAAAGTAATTATACTAAAATACAAATATTATAAAAGAAAAGAGCACCTTGTTTGAAATAGACAGCTTATTCATATAAATAATATATTACACAAGTGACAATTTTGTGTCAGAAGGTAAACTTAATTTATTAAGTTTGAAATTATGATGTGGCAGAAAAAGGTCTTTGTTATGTATATCTATATTTTTGTTACTCCTGGTACATGATTTTATCTAATTTTTGTAATTTTTATATATGGCTGTAAATTGTACTGATTACCTTTAGATTTTGCCCTTGTGACTAGGGTCTATTTTAAGAATATTGAAGAACAAAAATTGTGTAGGATCTATAAATAGATTCTCATGTCACCTTGACAGTTGCTAATAATAGAATTATTAGTAAACATGTTTATGATATTCAGCCTTTTTCCCATTGGATAGATAGGTCAGGTGGTGTCTTAGAAAAATTAAGTTAATTCCTATTGGATGGGTTAAGTAACATGAATAGGTATTTTGAAACATTAGAATGAGTAGTTATGATCTGTCACAATGGGAAACAGTAATAATGGAAGGTGTATATAAAGAGATGACTGAGCAATCAAATTTCATTCCTATTTTGGAGTCATTCTTATTTCTTGTGTTCCTGTTGTAGCATCAAGTCTGCAGACATGTTTTATGTTAACATTATTTGAGAGGAGAAACATTTGTTTGGACTGTTCAATGGAAATACAAAGTGCTAATTGGTTGGGCTATAATATTGTTCTGGAAATATTTTGAAGTATTTAAAGGAATTCTGGACAAAGTCACAATTCTCAGTGGACCAGTACATTTCCAGTTCAGAAGTTTATACAGAACATTTCATTCTTTTGGACTTGAATATAACTCATTCAGGATTATTTTGGATTCACTTCATAATACTGTAAGCTTCTTGCACATTTTCATTTATAACTTTGATAATTGTTAAGTTTTACAAAACTTGTTGGTTTTGCTTCTTTCTGTTACTTAGTTTATAACCACAGAGTCACAACAGTCTTTTAATTTGAAACGCTACTATTTTTATGACAAAATTTACTATAAATTCATTTATTTTCTTGGGATGAATTTTCATGGTTTTGCACACAAAACAAAGTCTTTGATGCTTCAGTTTATTGACTTGGGATGAGTCCTATTGTTTATTGTTTCCACAGAATGGTCATTATTTGTTTGATATTTAAATTCTTTTTTTTTGTAGAAACCATGTAGTCCATAAAATTGCTATCCCATGAAATAATAGTAGATTACAATTTTTGTGATTTATGCAATCCTGATCTTGTTTTTCACCTGTCCTTGTTTCAGATGTGTCAGGTGCTGACCAAATACAGCGAGTCTATTGAGTACATCCATATATCGGACCAATACTCGGGACTGAAGGCTCAGGAGTAAGTGGATCATTATTGTCAAGATTATCAATTCAGACTTGGATTATCCTCATATACACAGCTTATTCTTTATCAAATTATCAGTTATCTGGAAAGTCAAATATCAGTCATCTGGACAACCAGTTATCAGTTATCTGGACAACCAATTATCAGTCATCTGGACAACCAGTTATCATTTATGTAGACAACCAATTATCAGTCATCTGGACAATAAATTGTCAGTTATCTGGAGAACCAATTATCAGTCATCTGGACAAACAATTATCAGTCATCTGGAAACCAGTCATCAGGTATCTGGACAAGCAATTTTCCACACCAGATTTGTTTGACTATGGAATCACATCCATCTTGGGGTATGTGTGGGATGTGGGAGAGGCAGGGGTATATTTGCATGAGCCAATTGCTCATCATTTCTCAAGTTTATCTTAAAATGGGTCTCACTGCATTTTCATTTGTAATTGAGGAAATATTATGATTGCAATGCCTAATACAGTCAGAATGTTCTTTTGTGACTGGTTTCCCCATTCAGTACTTCATCTGACATTATAGAAGACATGGTTGTAGAATGTAAAGTGAGGTAAGACTTTGAGTTATTTAACAAAGGGAAACATGACTTTTTAAAAAAAAATCAATACCTGAAAAATCTGCACATAAAATTTCCAGTGAACCATTGATTGTTCATTGTACAAGACTGTTAAAATTTTCCAGTGAACCATTGATTGTTCATGGTACAAGACTGTTAAAAATTTCCAGTGAACCATTGATTGTTCATTGTGCAAGACTTAAAAGTTTCCAGTGAAACATTGATTGTTCATGGTACAAGACTTAAAATTTCCAGTGAAACATTGATTGTTCATGGTACAAGACTGTTAAAATTTCCAGTGAACCATTGATTGTTCATGATACAAGACTGTTAAAATTGCCATTGAACCATTGATTGTTCATGTTATAAGACTGTTAAAATTTCCAGTGAACTATTGATTGTTCATTGTACAAGGCTTAAAATTTCCAGTGAACCATTGATTGTTCACTGTACAAGACTGTTAAAATTTCAAGTGAACCATTAATTGTTCATGGTACAAGATGTAAAAATTTCCAGTGAACCATTGATTGTTCATGGTACAAGATTGTTAAAATTTCGACAACAAAGAAAAGTAGAGATTGTAATAAGTACATTTAGATTGAATACAAAATTACTTTCAGTGTAGATCAAAACGTTATATGAATCCTATGGTACAATGTTTAAAAGAATAATAATATTAAGGGAGTGTACTTCACAATTTGGGAAGGGTCCTGTTTTACTATATGGGAATGAAATGTGTGTAATGATTTTAAGAATATATCCCAGAGTTGCAAAGATTATTTTCTTTTTTCTGTGATAAGAATTTATAAAAGGGAAATTTTTCAGCTAACATGTTTCAGTATACTTAAAGAATAATAATTTAGAACTTGCTTTACTTTAGACAAGATTACAGTCATTTGATTGTAAAATTAGTAAATGGGGAAGAGGAAAGGATTTCTGTAAGTAAGAAAAAGGAATCTTTATATTTGGAAAGGTTCCTATAATGAGACCCTAAGCATATTTTTGTTTCATCCCTGACACAGCTCTGAACAAATATGTTAATTAGGTTGTGTGAATTGAGTGAAATTCTTGGTTGTGCTTGTACTACTTTCAGAGGTACCTATCTCAGGATAGGTCATTTTATAATACAGAGGTACCTATCTCAGGATAGGTCATTTTATAATACAGAGGTACCTATCTCAGGATTGGTCATTTTATAATACAGATGTACCTATCTCAGGATAGGTCATTTTATAATACAGAGGTACCTATCTCAGGATAGGTCATTTTATAATACAGAGGTACATATCCCAGGATAGGTCATTTTATAATACAGAGGTACATATCCCAGGATAGGTCATTTTATAATACAGAGGTACCTATCTCAGGATAGGTCATTTTATAATACAGAGGTACATATCTCAGGATAGGTCATTTTATAATACAGAGGTACATATCCCAGGATAGGTCATTTTATAATACAGAGGTACCTATCTCAGGATAGGTCATTTTATAATACAGAGGTACATATTTCAGGATAGGTCATTTTATAATACAGAGGTACATATCTCAGGATAGGTCATTTTATAATACAGAGGTACATATCTCAGGATAGGTCATTATATAATACAGAGGTACATATCTCAGGATAGGTCATTTTATAATACAGAGGTACATACCCCAGGATAGGTCATTTTATAATACAGAGGTACCTATCTCAGGATAGGTCATTTTATAATACAGAGGTACATATTTCAGGATAGGTCATTTTATAATACAGAGGTACCTATCTCAGGATAGGTCATTTTATAATACAGAGGTACCTATCTCAGGATAGGTCATTTTATAATATCAAATGAAAGGAAACTTATTACTAGTTGTTTTCTTTATTTCAGTGACAGTCAACAGCAGAAGATGCCTGAGGTGAAACCAGTCCTGATCTTTTGCTTTAATGGTGAGTGACGACCTGGTGAAATATTGGAATAAAATGTAGGGTCAGATTAACCTACATGCCCTTGTGTAATAGGGACATTAGCCTGATACTAGTAATTGCCCTTGTTTAATTGGGGTATCAGCCTGGTATCAGTAATTGCCCTTGTGTAATTGGAGTATCAGCCTGATATCAGTAACTGCCTTTGTGTAATTGGGAGTCAGCCTGGTGTCAGTAACTGCCCATGTATAAGTAACTACCATTGTGTAAATGGAGTATCAGCCTAGTGTCAGTAACGGCCTTTGAGTAATATGGGGCATCAGACTGGTGTCATTAACTGCCTTTGTGTAATTTAGCCATCAGCTTGATGTCATTAACTGTCATTGTATAATTGGGGCATCGGCCTGGTGTCAGCAACTGCCCTTGTGTAATTGAGGCATCAGCCCAATGTCAGTAACTGCCTTTGTGTAATGGGGGCATCAGCCTGGTGTCAGTAACTGCCTTGATGTAACTGGGGCATCAACCTGGTGTCAGTAACCCATTTTTCACCAGTAGAGGTATTACAATTAAAAGTGACTGACAGTTTGATAAATCACTCCACAAAGCATGCTAATCACTTGCTATGCAGTGCTGAAATCCATGATAGACCAGACATCCCACCATCTTATTTTATTGTATAAAATTTGCTATGAAATAATCTAGGCTGTATAATTTTAGTAATTGGATAGATTACAAAGCAATTCCAGCATATAATTAATGGTGTCAATTGGAATTCCATTTGTCAGTCCACCTCATATCAGCAATGATGATTGGGTTTGTATTAGGTCATTTTCTCACATCAGCAATGAGGATTGAGTTTGTATTAGGTCATTTTCTCACATCAGCAATGAGGACTGGGTTTGTATTAGGTCATTTTCTCACATCAGCAATGAGGATTGGGTTTGTATTAGGTCATTTTCTCACATCAGCAGTGAGGATTGGGTTTGCATTATGTCATTTTCTCACATCAGCAATTAGGATTGGGTTTGTATTAGGCCATTTTCTCACATCAGCAATTAGGATTGGGTTTGTATTAGGTCATTTTCTCTCATCAATAATTAGGATTGGGTTTGTATTAGGTAAATTTCCCACATCAGCAATGAGGAGTTTTTATTAAATCATTTTCTCACATCAGCAATGAGGATTGGGTTTGTGTTTGGTAATTTTCTCACATCAGCAATGAGGATTGGGTCTGTATTATGTAATTTTCTCACATCAGCAGTGAGGATTATTTTTGTGTTTGGTCATTTTCTCAATATGTTTGGTTGTTGTTGTTGTTGTTGTAGGGTTTAACGCCATTTTTCAGCACAAGATAGGCTACACATGGTGGCCAGTATTAATGGTGGAGTAAGAACCCTGGAAAACCCAGGGAAGAACCACCGACCCACGAGAAGCTACTGGCAGGCTTTCTCACGTACCCACGTTAGCCAAGCCTGAGACTCGAACCCACGCAGACAGATGTGAGACGGCAGTGATCCGTAACGGTGAGCGCTTTAGACCACTTGGCCACTCGGGGCCCCAATACGTTTGGTAGAGTTATATGACATCATATGTAAATGTTTCATTAGGAACACTAAGTGAAATTAATAGACTTTGAGGAAGAGAGTGTTTCTGCAAACTGGATGCACACATGAGGGAGACCTGGACCCTCAGTTTTCCAGGGCCATGCATCCAATATATATTTTGCATTCAGTATGCACACTTGAGGGAGACGTGGACCCTCAATTTTCCAAGGCCATGCAGCTAATGGATATGTATTTTGCATTCTGTATGCACACATGACGTTTCTGTTGAGACGTGTAATAATACACATGTCCTTTAGATGGGGCATTTGGTTAAGTGGGTAATTCTGCTCACATATCTGTTATATGGAGGTTCTGTTAAGGTTGGTCATTCAAATAATTATGTATTCTTTATATCGAGATTTATGCTAAAGCAGGTAATTCCATTCATGTGTTTTCTTTACATGGAGATTTCTGTTAGGGCAAGCAGTTTCACTATTGCCCTATGAAGGTTTATACTGAGCCAGGTAATTCCATTCATTATGTGTCCATTATATGGAGGTCTCAGTTCAGGCAGGTGATTAAACTCATATCCTCTTTTTGAGGTTTCTGGTAAGATAGGTAATTCCACCCAATGTTTATCCTTTATATGGAATATTAAGTCATGTAATTCCACTCTTTACATGTCTGTAGATAGAGGTTTCTGTTCAAGCAGGCAATTCCACTCATGTGTTCTTTATATGGATGTTTCTGTTATGGTAGTAATTCCACTCATGTTCTTTATTTAGATGTCTCTGTTATGGTAGGTAATTCCACTCATGTGTTCTTTATTTAGATGTCTCTGTTATGGTAGGTAATTCCACTCATGTGTTTTTTATTTAGATGTATCTGTTATGGTAGTAATTCCACTCGTGTTCTTTATATAGATGTTTCTGTTATGGCAGGTAATTCCACTCATGTTCTTTATCTGGATGTTTGTGTTATGGTAGGTAATTCCACTCGTGTTCTTTATATGGATGTCTCTGTTATGGTAGGTAATTCCACTCGTGTTCTTTATTCAGATGTCTCTGTTATGGTAGTAATTCCACTCATGTGTTCTTTGTATGGATGTCTCTGTTATGGTAGGTAATTCCACTTGTGTTCTTTTTATTGATGTCTCTGTTATGGTAGGTAATTCCACTCGTGTTCTTTATTTAGATGTCTCTGTTATGGTAGGTAATTCCACTCATAATAAATCCTCTTTTTTTTATTTGTATTATTATTTCTGTCAGCAGTATTGTCCCTAATGCTGTTTTTATGCCTTTCAATTGTGTTTTATATGTATTTTAAAGAGTTTTAACATCTTTACCTTATCTTGTAGTACTTCATGTTTACATTTATTTTCAAGGGTTTATCTTCCCAAAGTTTTGTGCAATTCATCATTATTAAACGTTTGTAACTTTGCTCTTGGTTGGCACTATTGCACCATTGCACCGAGGTGCTGTTAAATGCTAATGCATACATACTTGATGCATCCATTTATCATCTTTCTATTGTAGTGCCTGGGAAAGGAAAATCCACGGTGACTGACATAGAGAAAATGAGAGAACTTCTTCAGCTTGTGATGTACTGTATAGACAAGGTTTCCCGTATTCGATTAGGAAGAGAGGTGAATTTAAGTAGAATAATAGTTAGAAACTGTTCTTCATATTTGTCATACATTTTATCAACATGCAAAAATAGTCCTAGTCTGCAGAATTATCATTTGCATGGTGTCTTAACACAGTGTTTGGGAAATATTCCAAATCTGTTTGTTTCACCTTTGAATACATTCCCTAATCACATCAACATTAGGAAAAAATAGTCCTAAATCTTGAAAAGACGAAATAATTTGTTGGTATTTAGACAGAGGGAAGAAACTCTTATCCATTACCATCTTTTAACACTGCTAGGTGGCTACCCATCATTCTTTAGCAGTTAAAAATGTTTGCTGGTTTCTACCAACATAGTACAGCAAGACTTCCCAAAATCCTTGAATATCTTCATGATTTCAATCCATCCATCCAGAAAGTCAATATATTTGTAGTATTGTATTTGGTACATATTACAAGTATTATATTTGATTTTTGATCACTATGTTAATTTTTTTCTCAGTTGTGGACTATTTGTTCAGACCTTGTGATCCGACAGGGTATCATTGATTTTGTGTTGTTGATTGTTTGTTTGCATTCACAAGATTTAGTTTTTGCTTGTTTTAAGTAACTAGTGTTTTTGGTTTGATTTGTGATTACTTTCAGGTTTGTTTTGTTCTTGTCATTTCAGTTAAACAATGGCAATGAAATACGGTAAGTGCAAGAAATGTAAAGACACATGAGACATGTTTTACTTTAATGAGGTGTTTATTATCTTCAGCCTGAAGCATTTGTGCATTATGAGCAGAAGACATCTGGTCCATAGTTTTATGGAAAAGACTGCAGTTGATCAGAAGATATCTGGTTCACAGTGTTGTGGAAAAGACTGCAGTGTTCATACATTATGATCAGAAGAAATTTGGTCCACAGTGTTTTGGAAATGACTAGTTTTTGTACATTACATCGATCTTCAGATATTAGATAAAAACACTGCAGCAGTGAATGTGATGACCCCACTGGTTTACAAGGTTGAAAAGAATTTTTTTAAATGTCACCTCTGAGCATGTGCATAATATTGTGTTAACATCTTTTATGTTAGACCATAATCACTTGCTATTTTTGGACTGGCTGAAAAATCAGAAAACTCAGACAGCGGTCATGCATGGGAGTCTACAGGTAGGATTACCAGGGTCATGAACAGAGCTGCTTACCAATATGTGGCTAATCCCCAGATAGCTTCAGCTAACTAAGATTTAATAAGATGAGATGCCAGGGTTTGCTTGTCTTCACTCAAGCTGCATCATTCCTTGGCTGTCCATGCTACACTTCTCCAATAGCCATTGCTCTTTGGCAGCAGAATAGAAGAGGGAGGCAGCACAGGAACTGCCTTGTCAACTTGTCATGCCACCTGCACTGGTGTTCAGGCTGAATCAATCTCGGCCGCAACAGAGGATGATTGCTGGCAAATGGATAAGAGGTGGAGCAGTTTTGATCTCTCCTTTTGGAGAAAGACAAAATTTTGCACAAAGAGCTTTTGTCATTACTCGAAAAGCAGGCAGTTCACAAACCAAACTCTTTGGGGTTTATACTCCAGGTTTTTTCTAGTGCCCGAAGTGAGAGGTAAAGTCAGGCCAGTCATAAACCACAGCTGGCTTAATAAATACATTGTTGTGCCAAAGGTCAAAATGGAAATGGCATAGTAATCAGGATTTACTTAAAAAGAATTTGCAGTCATTCTACACAGACATATTTTCATGTCCCTTTTCACAGGATTCATGCAAATTCCATCAGATTGCCAATGTTAATTTTGTGCACCCCAATTCCATCTCAGTGTCAGTCCATGATTATTCACAGTAATCATCAACTGTATTATCTCACTGTTCTGGTCCATATTGTCAACTGAATGGTATCGGGATGGTGCCCTATAAAAGTACAAGGAAAGTTCAATTTTGGTGAAGGGCACGAGAGATCTTCTGTGCCTTTAGGTGATCTAGGCTTTTTAGTGATCTGGGAAAGGATGGTTTTCAATCCATCCCAGCATTTTGTCTACTGGTCATGGAATTTCTGTCCAATCTCAGTCTTGTCTGTCTCTGCCATGTATGCCTGGCATGGATTATTGAACCCATTGAGTTGATTTTCAGCATGGAGTAGATTTTGATGTGGCTTAACTAGTTCAAGCCTTGAGTCAGTACCTGAGCTCCATCATACAAAAGAAGCTTTCAGAGAGCTTTGGCTTCATCATGCAGTGTGTGTTGTGTGTCCTTTAACCGACCCTGAACTATCTCCAGTTTATTTTGGATGGTTCAGTGGTCCTGTTAATGCAACCAAGCTTTGTAGCTGAGAATAGGCTGCTGTCAGTGGGCAATCAAAGAGTGGTCATATGTTCTCTCTCTTCTATCATTTATGTCAAGAGAGGCAGTGTTGCAAGACACTGTGTTTGCATGCATCACTTGTAGCACGTGGAGAAAAGCTGTCAGGAATTATGACTTATAAAGTTCCATCATCATGGCTGAAGTGGGTAATGTGCTCAGCATACTGAAGTCTCATAAGATCAGATACGCCTTATGAAGGTGTTAACTAATGAGTTTAAAGCAATTTCTGACAACCTTGTGCTTCAACATAATGTTTCAGTAATAGAAGCTCTTGGCTGGCAAGAACAGTCAGCTTTCTGGAATTGATATCTCTGTGATCTGACTTTGCAGAAAGATGACCACCAGGCCCAGTTGATGTAAGAAAACCTCCTTATCGGCTTGGGTTTAGCATTTTTGCTATATTTATCAGTAAGAAAAAATCACTATTTTCTTCATATTTGTTTATGGTTGTCGTGGGTTATATGGTCATCATTTGTGCTGTTCTCATATTAGGACAGCAGGTTATCTGTCATATAGGGAATGCAGCAATTCTTCCCACAAATAATTCTGGTAGGATGCTCAGCATTATCTCTCCCTATTACCCATTCCCCAAAACATTAACATGATATGGAACATTTTCAAAGAAGAAGCACTTTTTTTCTTCAAATACATTACTCAATCATAATACCTTATTAGAACTGGTACTATGTCACAAAAAACCGAAAAGCTATCTGTCTACCTAATAGGTGGCAAATAGAGTGATCTCCCCTTGCTGATAGGATTGACATCAGATCCTGTGAAATTGTCACTTACTACATCCATGCGTTCAGAGTTTCATGCTCTCTGTGGACAGAGGCAGCGCAAAATCCATACAAGCAGCCTGGAAGTTTTCTACCTCAAAACAAGTTGGAGTTTCATCTTCGAAGGGAAGTATACCCCATCTATTAATTTCCAACTTTTCTGTTTCTTCTTCTGCTGATGACAAAGATTCCTAACTTTCTGTTACCACTTTGCCATCTTCACACACTTAGGTGCTTTTGTTACACACCTGATGGCATCCCTGCACATTGCTATAGCCATGTTAATAAGTGTGGCATGATATAGAAAACTCATTTAGTACTGCTGTATAATTTCCACTGAGTCAGGATACATACAGTTAAGTTTCTATATTATCTTGTCATAACATCAAGTTCATAGTTCTATGTGTGACCTTTAACTGATTTTCTTGTACAGAATGTCATTGGGCATTTCCTACAGGTAACATGGTTTCATAATGGATATTGTAATGTCTACTTCATAAGTATCAGTAATGATGGTTCGGTTCGTTTTTTATGTGTAGGGTTTGTGTGTAATATAGAAAACTTGCTTATATTTCTCTATAGCTTCCACTGTGGTTTGATAAGTACAGCTGAGTTTTCTATACATGGTTACTTAGTAGCATCCAGCTCATGCATGTAATTATATAAACTGATGGTTCAGTGATTTTACCTGTATAGGCAGTCAGAAATTGGCCTTCCTTCAGGTAAGTTGTTACTAGAATTTTTTGGTTTTCACTTCGTACATGTAGTTAATATAAGCAATGCTTCAGTGATTTTACCAGTATAGGCAGTCAGAAATTGGCCTTCCTACAGGTAAGTTGTTACTATAATTAATTGGTTTTCACTTCGTACATGTAGTTACTATAAGCAATGCTTCAGTGATTTTACCAGTATAGGCAGTAAAAGTTTACCTTCTTACAGGTTACTTGTTACCAGAATTAATTATTTAGCATCCACTTTGTAAATATTAATAGCAATGCCCTAATTCTCTACCTGTAGAGGTCACATGAGCCCTTTTACAGGAATTTATTATAGTGGGTAACTCATGGACACTCATAAGCTCATAAAGCAGGACACTCATATAACTACATGAATATATTGTCTGCTCTGTTTTGCTTACAGATTTATACCATGAGTGAGACTAGCCTGACATCCACTAAACATGTAGTTTTCTCTGCTTGTTATACCTTGAATACATGTAGGACTGCATATTATGGGTGGAAGTCTATGGGCGGCAATGCTTTGGGCACTAAGGGGAAGGTGCTGAAGCATAACTTGAGGGACAGAAACATCAGATTGCATGCAAGGGTTCAAAACCATATAATTTACTGGAGAGCGAGATGGAGAGCAACAACAGCCTCGCATATCAGAAGTATGGACTGGTTATGTGGATTAATACCCCAAACCAGGTCAACCTCAAGAACAGGACAACATCATGCCAGCCAAGATGGTCATGTTCCTTCACGCCTGGACTCGGCCATATAAGTCTGATCACAATGAGCCATGACCACGGTCGATCGTACAGTATCAGCCTCCAGAACTATTCCAGTTCACAATTCACATAATGCTGCTAGGCGCTTCCTGTGTTTGATGCCCAGTTTAATGGCTCAATACCCAACAACCCACTTTGTGAAACCAGTTATATAGCAGACTAACACGCATAGTACTGCTAAGCACTTCCTGCAGACAATGCCCAGTCTATACAGGCACTCTCATGGATCAGTCTAACCCATATAGTGCTGCCAGGCACTCCTATTGGGACTGCTTAAATTGTCAGTTACAAGTTTCAAGCATCTGTGGCATTCTTTTTCTTGCAAATGCCTTCAGTTTTCCATTTGGATTCTCTATGAGTTGATTTGTAATGCCATGACCTTGGGATCTTCAGTAGACAGAATGCAGCTTACCTTCTCACGCCCCAAATCTCACTGGCAAAATGTGGGTACATGTTTATAGAATGGCCCACTTTGTAACATAGAGGCTCAACATACTATGGCCATGGTGATAACAGCAGCTATGAACTTACAGCAGGTAGAACAAGATACAGTGCTGTCTACCTCCACCTTTCTTGAAGACTATCATTTAATCTCCTTGTTAATGATCAGGATGATGGAAATTGCAGCAACCCACCAAGGACACATTCTTTCCATCCCTCACGGTCTCACTGACAGTGGAGGGATTTGCAAGGCAGCCAAAAGGTTACAGGGATGTCCCTAGAGCACATGCCACTGTGAAGCAGTTCTACTGAATTTACAATTGTCAAAATCCACAGTTTTCCAGAACAAAGTGGAAGAGTCAAAGGGACGTTGATCATTTTTGCCAGTGTTCCACAAGACCTTCCCCATACCTGATGACACATTCATGCCCCCCCCCCCCCTTATGACAGATCCCAGTAGGGAGAATGCTGTAATCTTTCGCGCAGAATGTAGAGATTTACCATGATGATGGCATGTGGACCCAACAAATGGTTTACTGGATACTTGGTATCATATTCAGTGTAACTACTTTGACTTTTGCCCGGAGTTTTTTCAGCTACAACAGACACCTAACATATGTGGATTGTAATATACCTGTTTTACACATTCTTGATTCCAGGCTTATTTTAAAATTAGATAAATGTAAAATTTCTTACATCAAAAAAGAATAGGAAATGATAACTAGACATTTTTTTGTACCCGTTTTCTTATACATCCTCTTTTTCTATTTGTGAAAAATTAATAAATAATAACATAGATGTTGTTCAAGTTTCCTCTTTTGCCAATGATTCTTTCAGAGAATGATTATCATTGGTCACTCTTATTTTATTTCCTTCCATAAAGTTACAACACTTGTCCAAATCAATTTTATCATTGGCACTTTTGTCCTCTGAAAAGGTGGTGTTAGATTCCCATAAAACGTAAGTTTCTTTAACTGTACTCCACTTTTCCTCAAATCAGCAAACCATGATAGAGCAATATGCATTCTGTGGTCAAATTCCATAACAGAAGGGTCTTACAAGATCTGAAACATGCAGCTTGGCATTCCTACTATCAATCATGTGTCATTCTTTTGCATGCTGACTTGTCATAGGCATGATGATGCAGTTGGTTAAAAAAGTAGTTGTCCAGTCATATTTATGTATTGGAGTTAGACCTGCCTGGAACCTGTTGAACCAAACTTTTTTTTGTTTGGGTCAGGTTATTTCATCAACCTGTGCAGGTCATTTCCCCCACACCAAAATTATTGGTCAATAAAACCATATACATAAAATGTCTTCCATTTGCAGGTCAAATCATGAATAGGAAACAGTTTCCTATAAAATCTGGTCATAAACAAGGGTTAGGGTATTAGATGTACTCTTTGTACATCCCTTGAATTGGTAAAGCTCAAGGTCAGTCATAAAGACAACCAAATTCTTTACACTTGCAATGGGCCATTGGTAAAGCTCAAAGTCAGTCATAATGACAACCAAATGCAGTACACTTGCAATGGTCCATTGGTAAAGCTCGAAGTCAGTTGTAACGACAATCAAATTCAATACACTTGCAGTGGTCCATTGGTAAAGCTCAAAGTCGGCCATAATGACAACCAAATTCAGTACACTTGCAGTGGTCCATTGGTAAAGCTCCAAGTCAGTCCTAACAACAACCAAATTCAATACACTTGCAGTGGGCCATTGGTAAAGCTCAGTCAGTCGCAATGACAACCAAATTCAGTACACTTGCAATGGTCCATTGGTAAAGCTCCAAGTCAGTCCTAACGACAACCAAATTCACTACACTTGCAATGGTCCATTGGTAAAACTCCAAGTCAGTCCTAACGACAACCAAATTCACTACACTTGCAATGGTCCATTGGTAAAGCTCAAAGTCAGTTCTAATGACAAACAAATTCAGTACACTTGTAATGGTCCATTGGTAAAGGGGGTGCTCACCAGTTGTTATGTACTTTTTATAGAGTGATGTTTGTAAGGTGAAGTTGTTTGCATTTAAAACATGCACAGTGGTGAGAATGTTGGCATTCCTCTATGCTACTTTGATGTAATGTGGCTGACATTTCTTTGGCTGTTGTACTTTTGAAAATTGTACGTGATCTAAGCACACCGCTAACTAAAATGACTGCTCCCATGTGCTCAAAAATCAGCCTGAATTAGTCTAAAGTACACTATCCTTAGCAGCTGTTAAATTAGGGAAAATTAATTTTGCCATCCTAGATGATACCAGCTTCTGAAAGTGCAATGAATGAATTATCAAATATATAAAATGTGAAAAAAACGTTATTGGCTGTTTCTAAAAATATTTACCTCTGATGTTCAGGAAGTGAAAATGACCAAGTGGAGCAAACACTTTTTTGAAAGGTGCATATTTGGAGCAAGGCCAAAATGTGTACCCTATAACCCATATTACACCCATCAATCATACACCAAAATAAAGGGAATTAAAGGTTCCTTTTATAGTTCTTAAGATATACAAGGTCTTTTTTAAATAGCCAGTATAATCAGTGAGGAAACCAGGGAAATTCTTTTTCTTTAAAACTCTAACCCTATGCAAAATATGAAACTGTAGAGCGCCACCTTGAAACAAATATGAAAATTTATGCAATTATTTTTCTTATTTTCATATTATTATGTATGCTGTTCTGAACAATATGGTACATTAACATTGATGTTACGCATGAAAATAAGCTAATTATGCTTATTTTGCACTTGCTTACGTAATATGCCTTGAGGCATGTTTGTGTGAGTAGTTATGGAAATTAGGAGTCTTAGGGTATAGGAATAAAGTCAACTTAAATTTAAAACTGTTGCATTAAGTAAAAGAAATATATAGTGAAATTTTTATTTTCATTTATTTGCAATGAAATAAAAAAAATAAATGATCACAAAGCAAATTCGCTTTCTTCTGTATTAAACAATAAGCAAATATGTTAACCTTTGACCTATATGAACCTCATCTGTTCCATCCCTTTTCAAACTGTAAACTTTATTGTTGACATCTCAGGAATAATTCTGGCTAGTTTTATGTTCCTGTCTTTCAGCATAACATTGGTTACCATGTGGACAAAATGTAATGTGCATTTTTAAAAAAGCTATCTTTTCATCATAAGAGGGGCTGCTTGGTGAGACTTACACTGATAAATACTGTTTTGCAGGGGGGGGGGAAATGCAGGAGAATTATTCAAAAGGACTGTTTTGATGCTTTCAACTTAAATGTTTCAACCATACAATCAAAATTAAATCATACAATAATAATACCTATGTGCTCTTTAAGGGGGCACTCACCAGTTATTATGTACTTTTGAGAGAGTGACGTTTGTAAGGTGAAGTTGTTTGCATTTAAAACATGCACAGTGGTAAGAATGTTGGCATACCTCAATGCTACGTTGATGTAATATAGCTGACATTTCTTTGGCCATTGTACTTTTGAAAATTGTACGTGATCTAAGCACACCGCTAACTAAAATGACTGCTCCCTTATGCTCAAAAATCAGCCTGAATTAGTCTAAAGTACACTATCCTTAGCAGTTATTAAATTAGGGAAAATTAATTTTGCCATACTAGATGATACCAGCTTCTGAAAGTGCAATGAATGAATTATCAAATATATAAAATGTAAAAAAAAGTTATTGGCTTTTTTTAAAATTATTTACCTCTGATGTTCAGGAAGTGAAAATGACCAAGTGGAGCTAGCACTTTTTTGAAAGGTGTACATCTGGAGTAAGGCCAAACTGTGTACACTATAACCCATATTATACTCATCAATCATACACCAAAATAAAGGGAATTAAAGATTCTTTGAATAGTACTTAAGATATACAAGGTCTTTTTTAAATAGTCAGTATAACCAGTGAGGAAACCCAGGAAATTCTTTTTCTTTTAAAATTCTAACCCTATGCAAAATATGAAACTGTAGAGCGCCACCAAAGCTCAAAGTCAGTCCTGATGACAATCAAATTCAGTACACTTGTAATGGTCCATTGGTAAAGCTCCAAGTCAGTTGTAGTGACAACCAAATTCAATACACTTGAAATGGTCCTTTGGTAAAGCTCAAAGTCAGTTGTAACGACAACCAAATTGAGTACACTTGTAATAGTCCATTGGTAAAGCTCCAAGTCAGTCCTAACAACAGCCAAATTCAGTACACTTGCAATGGTCCATTGGTAAAGCTCAAAGTCAGTCATAAGGACAACCAAATTCAGTACATGTGCCATGGTCCTTTGGTAAAGCTCTAAGTCAGTCATAATGACAATCAAATTCAGTACACTTGTAATGGTCCATTGGTAAAGCTCCAAGTCAGTCATAGTGACAACCAAATTCAGTACACTTGCAATGGTCCATTGGTAAAGCTCAAAGTCAGTTGTAACGACAACCAAATTCAGTACACTTGTAATGGTCCATTGGTAAAGCTCCAAGTCAGTCCTAACAACAGCCAAATTCAGTACACTTGCAATGGTCAATTGGTAAAGCTCAAAGTCAGTCATAAGGGCAACCAAATTCAGTACACGTGCCATGGTCCTTTGGTAAAGCTCCAAGTCAGTCCTGATGACAACCAAATTCAGTACACTTGTAATGGTCCATTGGTAAAGCTCCAAGTCAGTCATAAGGACAGCCAAATTCAGTACACTTGTAATGGTCCATTGGTAAAGCTCAAAGTCAGTCATAATGACAACCAAATTGAGTACACTTGTAATGGTCCATTGGTAAAGCTCAAAGTCAGTCATAAGGACAACCAAATTCAGTACACTTGTAATGGTCCATCTGTCAATGTAGTGGTCATTTAAGCATTAGGATATGTGTCCATCTTTTAATGTATTGATCACTGTAGCACAAAGATGCATCCATCTGTCAATGTAGTGATTACTGTAGTATTAGGATGCATGTCCACCTGTCAATGTAGTGATCATTAGCATGTGCTTTTGAGTGGCACTGTACAGTTTTTTTTATAGGGTTATATTTTTAATGAACAAGAATTTCCTAGGTTTTCCTTACTGGCCATCCTAGCTATTTCAAACAGACCCTGTATACCTTATGTATTGTTAAAAGAAGTTTGGCTTAATTTCAAATGTGCATCTCTCAAAAAACTGCAAGCTCTGCTTGGTCACTTTCACTTCCTGGACTTAGAGGGTAAATTGTAAAAAAAAGGAGCAGATGACTTTTTTACTTTTTATGTATTTTGTAATTCATTCATTGCACTTTCAGAAGTTGGTCTTGTCTAGTCTGGAAAATTGTTTTCCTTATTTTAATTATGGCTAAAAATAGTGTACTTACAATAATTCAGGCTGATATTTCAAGCACATGGTAGCAGCCATTCTTTTAGCTGTGTGCTTAAATCATGTATAAAAACTTCCTCAAGCACAATATCCAAAGAAATTTCATCCGCAGTACATGAAAGTAACAAAGAGGTATGCCAACATTCTGTCTATTGTGCATGTTGCAAATGCAAAAGAATTTCACCTTACACCTGTTACTCTCTGAGAAGTACAAAAAACAAATTGATATACTCATTAGCATTTCCTTACGACAAGGAAAAAACAAATTGATGTACTGCTGAGCATTTCCTGATGACAGGGAAAAACAAATTGCTGTACTCATTAGCATTTCCTTATGACAAGGAAAAAACAAATTGATGTACTTATTAGCATTTCTTTATGACAAGGAGAAACAAATTGATGTCTACATTAGCATTTCCTTATAACAAGGAAAAACAAATTGATGTACTTGCTAACATACTTGTTTGACAAGGAAACAAATTGCTAAACCCATTAGCATGTGCTGATAAAAGAAAATAAGCACAGATAAAGTTTCCTTGAGATTTGTCTGTTAACATGTATCAAGACTCTTGGTCTTCAAATAAGTTAAAGAGAGAAAGTGAAACCATCAATTTTAAGTAAAATCAACAAACAATTTATTTCTTTAAGTTACAAAGTGAAAATTTAAGAGTCTTGTACAGTCTTGTGAATTAAATCCTAAATAATCCTAAATGTTCTATCTCAAGTCCAAAACATATAGAATGCTCCAAATGAATTCCAATAGTCTTGAATGTTCTGATGTATAACAATGATTCAATCCAGAATGGCTTTGAATGAGTTCACAATAATTCCAAAGTAATGTGTTAATCGAAAGTCAGTGAACACTTAGTAATTCAAATGAATAATTTAAATAAATCCTCATGAAGAACAACAACACAACTGTAAAGGATTCCCACAAACCGACTTAAGATCGGAATGAATTATTTTTTCATCAAATCCTCACTTGACCTACATGCAATAAGATTCCAATGGAAAAATTTAGTCCAACTATATACAAGTCTAACCTTGAACTCTTGCTAGTAAACAGATCTGTTCTAGAATGTTCTGAACTCAAATGCTATGTCAACATCTTGTTTGTAAATTACCATTATCTTAAAGTACAATTTACACTCATGGACAAAGTTAAGCACTCAATATAGATATACATAACACATGGGAGAGAAAAGATTATATATTGGTTATTCTGTATTATCAAGGGTCTTGCCAAAGCAGAGAAAAACCGTCAAAAGGCAGAAGAATTTTTCATGAAATCAGCTCATGCACAGAGGCAAGAGGCTGCACAGCAAAGACGTGAGGAGAAACGTCGACAGGAAAAAGAACGCATAATGACTGAAGAAGATCCTGATAAAACACGCAAGTGGGAGGTATGAGGCTTATCAGGATAGAAGCATTCTTTTTTTAAATTTTGTGCTTTTAAATGAATTATCATTACATAATTTTTGATAATGCAGTTGATATTAATTGGAGATAATGTTTTATTCATCTGTGTCACATTACCATTGTTATTTAGGTTGATAAATCTGTATGTTCATTTTTTAATATTTAGCAAGTTTGCTAATGCCTAATGGCAACTCAGATGTGTAAATGACTTTTTAAAATGACATCATAAAGTCATGAAGACAGATTTACATCGTGAGTTCATGTTAGGTAAATGTTTAAAATGACATCATAAAGTCATGTAAGACAGATTTACATCGTGAGTTCATGTTAGGTAAATGTTTAAAATGACATCATAAAGTCATGTAAGACAGATTTACATCGTGAGTTCATGTTAAGTAAATGTTTAAAATGACATCATAAAGTCATGTAAGACAGATTTACATCATGAGTTCATGTTAGGTAAATGTTTAAAATGACATCATAAAGTCATGTAAGACAGATTTACCTCATGAGTTCATGTTAGGTAAATGTATAATGAACTCATGTAAGGCAAATGTATAATGAATCCATGAGGTCATGTAAGATGAATGTACAATGAATTGATGAAGTCATGTTAGGGAAATATACGATGAATTCATGAAGTCATGTTAGGTAAATATACAGTATCATTATTCAAATGTACAGTAACATCATGAAATCCCGTAAGTAAATGTACAGTGACATCATGATGTCCAATAAAATAAATGTACAATGACATCATGAAGTCATGTTAAACAAATGTACAATGACATGAAGTCATGTCAGGCAAATGTACAGTCGACATCATGAAGTCTTGTCAGGCAAATGTACAGTTGACATCATGAAGTCATGTATGGTAAATGTAAAATTTACATTATGTCATGTTAGGTTGACATACAATTGGCATCATGAAGTCATAAAATGCAATGTTTGTAATATCATAAATTATATCAAAAAGTCATGTGAGACAAATATGTAATGCCTATAATAACATTATACTTGACATGAAATCATGTAAGCTAAATTTGTAATGTCTGCAAATGTGTATTGCTGATAATGACATTACAAATGGTATCATAAAGTCATGTTAGGCAAATGTGTATTGCCTAATTATTGCCAGATTAATTTCAAAGCTATTTTGCCACATTATTTCACAGTTTCATTGAAATTCTTACATTTCTACTTGATTTGCCTGTGAAAGCTCAAAATTATTTGACTTAATGTCATAAATTACATTTGAAATGAACACGTGTAATATCGTTAATAACAATGATTATTATTAGTATAATGTACAGATGTATTCATACCATTGCTGCTTGAGTTATTATTGCCCTGATTGACAAGGTTTGTTATCACATGTATAGGGCCGACAAGAGGGTGGGCAACCAGGAATATATCCCTGGGGCTGGGACCCGTAAGGGGGACCAGGCCAAACAATGCTTTTTAATTTTATCAAAGAAAAATTTTGTTTGAACAAGAACTAGGAGTGAACCGGGTGTTTCTTACCCCAGGGCCTGTGATCACTCTCTATGGTCCTGCACATTCTTTTGTAAAAATTTGGTGATACATCTCTTTGCCTATCTGTAAATCTGTCGATGCATCTCTTTACCCATCTGTAAATCTGTTGATACATATCTTTGTCTATATGTAAATCTGTAGATACATCTCTTTACCGATCTGTAAATCTATTGTTACATCTCTTTGTCTGTAAATCCATTGATACATCTCTTTGTCTGTCTGTAAATCTATTGATACATCTCTTTACCCATCTGTAAATCTATTGATACATCGCTTTATCTATCTGTAAATCTATTGATACATCCCTTTATCTATCTGTAAATCTATTGATACATCCTTTTATCTATCTGTAAATCTATTGATACATCTCTTTGTCTATCTATAAGTCTATTGTTACATCTCTTGACCCATCTGTAAATCTATTGTTACATCTCTTTGCCTATCTGTAAAAAAAAATCTATTGATACATCTCTTTGTCTGTCTGTAAATCTATTGTTACATCTATTTACTCATCTGTAAATCTATTGATACATCTCTTTACCCATCTGTAAATCTATTGTTACATCTCTTTACCCATCTGTAAATCTATTGATACATCTCTTTATCAATCTGTAAATCTATTGATACATCTCTTTTCCCATCTGTAAATCTATTGATACATCCCTTTACCTATCTGTAAATCTGTTGATACTTTTCTTTGTCTGTCTGTAAATCTATTGTTACATCTCTTTACCCATCTGGAAATCTATTGATACATCCCTTTATCTATCTGTAAATCTATTGATACATCCCTTTATCTATCTGTAAATCTGTTGATACATCTCTTTACCGATCTGTAAATCAGTTGATCTCTTTGTATCAAGATAACCGGGTTGGAGTCAGATTATAACAGAACACTTTTGATGATGACAAAAATACAATGTTTTTTTTTTAATGATTCAGTGAAAAATAACTGTTTCATTCGTGTGCCAACAAAATCCAAATATTGGATATTTAACAAAATATGCATGCACCAGATAATATTATTTAAATTAAATGGGTACTGATATGCAAGAATAAACTTAAATAGAGAAAAGATACAATGATTAATGATTCAAAGTGATTCCTCACAAACAATGGAAAAAATGATAATACATAAACATTGACAATTTCCACATGAAAATGATGTAGTTAACTCAAATAATGAAATATGACACATTTTCACTCAAATAGTGAAATATGATGATTTTTCACTCAGATAGTGAAATATGATATGAAACATTGGGACATTTATCTTGCGGAGTCAAACACAAATCCAAAAGGTCTTCTCAGCCCCATGCTCTGTCGAATGGTTGAGGAGCCACCACGAACCGTCTGCCCCTCCTGGTCTGCCTAAAAGTCCGTAGAATCTCTTGTTTTTCTGCAGACCCGTTGGTCCAGAAGCCTTGGTTCTTCACCACGTGATGACCTTTATCTTCTTCTGGGCCAGCATCAACCCCCGACAGTAGCACACTGGGTATAACACAACCCAAATTAGCTCCAAGACTAAACAACACCTACAATACGGTGCATAAACAGAGATACAACATAACTATCACTCTGTCTTTTCTTCACTCCTTCAGCACTACACTCAGCATTCACCAGTCACCATTCAATCAATCACAAATCAGTCATCAATGATCAATCAGTCACCAATCAGTCAGCTGAAAATATAATATCCAAATCCATGTACTACAGATGACACGGTCATGTATAACAGCACGTGATGACGTCATGTACTGTATACTTGAGTAGATTTTATACAAATTATAGGGACTACTGTGCAAGGTGATAATCAGGTTCAGAAGTGAACCTGTGTCTCACAAGAATCTTAAAGTACTTAACATAACACCTTCTCTTAATAAATCCAACATTATTGCGAATATAATCATTCTGTTAAGTTACAGGTAAACTAGAAAACACACTATAACATTGCATTATATGACACAAGTCGGAATTACTTAAAATACAAGATAAATGTGACAGTAAAACAGTTATATCCTATAATACAATAGGAAAATAATATTTAACTCGCATACCTCTGGAGATCACGCATCATAAAGTGGATTGCTCACTGACAAGACTGTTTGTAATGTAATGTTTTACTCTACGATGAGGTAATTTATACACAGGCCATGTAGCCATACACGGCATGTGCGCTCTAGGTATATCAGTTTTCTCATCGTAAGTACTTTGCTTGTGCAGCATTTGATGAACCGAACTCATCATTTCGAAATAATATGAGATACATCAACCACGTCTCTTTGCCAATCTGTAAATCTGTTGATACATCTCTTGACCCATCTGTAAATATATTGATGCATCTCTTTACCCATCTGTAAATATATTGATACATCTCTTTTCCAATCTGTAAATCTATTGATCTATCTCTTTGCCCATTTTCACTTTATTTTCTGCAGCAAAGATTAATCAGGATAAGCTGTGGTTATATAATGTCACTTGGAGATGTATATTGGATGTTTTGATTCTAGATTGTTTTCACACTTTTCTTTTCTGAAGCATAACTGAGTTTATTACTGTTAGAGTTCAATCAAATTTGATATGAAGACTATATTTAAATTAATTTTATTGCCAGGATTTTGTTACTTTGTGGAGTTATGACCCCTGAGTAGAGTTATGACCCCAGATGGTTTGATGTACCTTCTTTATCCCAAAATAGAAGCATTGTATTGATATCAAACAGTGTAGCCATTTTATATTGTTTTCCCAAATTAAAATGACTGGGATAGTTGTCAATTATTTTATTGCTTATAGCTCAATATTATAATTTAGCCACAACTTTTGGGATAGGAAGTATTGATAACTTTTCAAATTCCTCAAAGCAGAGTAGCATGTACATAGTTAATTTGGTAGGGAGGAAAGTTGTGTGTAAGAGTGGTACAGTGGTAGATGAGTTGTACAGCTGGGTTGTAGTTATACAGGAAATTGGGAAAGCACACGTAGCTAAATGGCATTGCTAAGTTCAGTGTTTTTCACATTTACATGTAGGATGCTGGATAAATTGTCCAGGTTGCCTGAAATGTTGGCCCTTCACGACTTACAGATTTTTTCATAACTGTCAGCTATGCATTAGATTTCAAACACAGTACACTCTCATTTGATAAGAAATATCTAATTAGGTATATGGTATATGTACTCATTGGTAAATCAAGTCCAACTGAAAACTGCACAGACCCAAACTTTTCATCACATAATGCACCAGCAAATCTGGGTCTGTGCAGTTTATTAGGAGTAATCAGTAGAACAAGCAACATAGACCATGATCTGCAGGTGCATTAAGCTACAGCAGATCAGGATCTTTGTTGTTTGCAGTTTGACTCGACTTATAAGCAATTGTGTATGGTAATTAGAGCTTTGTTTTTGTTCTATTTGTAGGAACGTGAAAGTCGTCGAGACATGAAGAAAAAACAGCCAAAAATGAAAATGATGAAGGTCAAGGCCATGTAATGACAGGGTCAGTGCTGCAGGCATTCTTTTTCCAGGAGGGTTCTACAGACAGATTTATATCAGTTTTAACATTGTTTCTTTTCATTTATACAATTTACATTTTTCCCATTTATTTGCTGATTCTAGCATGTACAGCTCATGCTGTGAATATAACATCTTTTGTGCTTCTTTTTATGATTGGACTGAACCATGAATTTGAAGACCAATGACCAGTGAATCTTTGTGGAGAAAATATAACCCTTTATCCATAGGAGAAATAGAACCCTTTAACTGCATCATTAAAATTGGGTAAAGAAAATACCAATTTTTAACAAAATTCCAAAATTTGTATCCCTGAAAATAAAAGCTGTGTTTGCCACTAGAATTTTTCAAGCAGTTGCTAAATTTTAGTTTGAGAAAATATAATATGTACAATTTTCTAATGCACCAGAAAAGAGGGGCACTTTGAAATTATTTGTTCTGCGTCTGACTGTTATTCAGTTTTTCTCATTATGTCACAACCCATTGGTAGTGGCATGCATTTATTTGACAATTCCCTCTCTTGGTAGTCATTACCCAATAATGGCATGTATTTGCTTCAGAATTCCCACTCTTTCACTGATCTTTTTCTTTTCAAAGAAATGACTTATTTGCTGAATAAGGGCTGTGCCACTTAAGCATACATGGTACCCAGGGAAGGCAATTTAAAAAAAATATATATATATATATATATATATATATATATATGTATGTTAGGGTACTCTGATTAATGAAAGAGTTGATATGAAAATGATAGAAAATTATAAATTGCATCAATCGGTGACTACTACATGTTGACAGTGCCTTCCCTGTGTTCCAGGTATGCTTTTATTGAAACTATCAAACTGCGTTTCTGTATATTTATTTGTATTGAAAATTTGTCTTTAACATCATTTATACAATCTCAGAAGTAAGTTATACTAGCAACACAAGCAACATTACTGCAAAAATCTACAGACAAAGTCACCTGCCCCAACATTTTTTCAGTCCTCAAATATGTTGATTTTATTGAAATATATGCTAACATCTGAGAAGTTTAATTGCCATTGACAGTAATGAAGATCACTAATGTCAACTTCAAAATCAATAGTATAATAAAAAGATGTTCCTCATTTTTGTGCTTGGTATCAGGAATAACTGAGCCATGTCATAATTTGTTACCCCTAACAAGAAATAAATGCACATTAGGGGGACTGTATGGGCAATTGTGGTAAATTTTGCCGTGAATATTGGCTGCGCCATGTACAATGGAGATTTGGGTGAATTTTGCCATGAATATTGGCCATACCATGTACAATGGAGATTTGGGTGAATTGTGCCATGAATATTGACCTTACCATATACAGTAGAGATGTGGGTGAATTGTGCCATGAATATTGACCTTACCATATACAGTAGAGATGTGGGTGAATTGTGCCATGAATATTGGCCCTACCATGTAGAACGGAGATTTGGGTGGATTGTGCAGTGAATGTTGATCCTACCATGTACAGTTGAGATTTGGGTGAATTTTCCCAGCCCTTCCATGTACAATGGATATTTGGGTGAATTTGCCATGAATATTGACCATACCATGTACAATAGAGATTTGGGTAAATTTTGCCATGAATATTGACCCCACCATGTACAATGGAGATTTGGGTGAATTTTGCCATGAATATTGATCCCACTGTGTACAATGCAGATTTGGGTGAATTGTGTAATGAATATTGACCCTCACATGTACAATAGAGATTTGGTTGAATTTTGCCATGAATATTGGCCCCACCAATGAGATTTGGGTGAATTGTGCCATGAATATTGACCCCACCATGTACAATGAGTATGTTAGTATCATAGATTAACAAGTTATTCTCTACCACATTCTTCAGTGGATTCTGACCTTAACCTATAGAGCTATACAAGCTGCAATTCAATGGTGGATCATTTGCTTGCTTGTATCCACAGTTAACACAGAAGTTCAGCAACCCCTTAAGTCATTGGTGGTTAATTCATAGTGATTGTGTAATTCCAAAATTTACATCGAAGTTCAACAACCAGTTAACTCATAGGTGGTTGGCTGTCATAGTAATTGCTTGAAACCACAGTTCACATAAAAATTCAACAACCCTATGAATTTTAGGTGGTTGATTTATGGAGTGATTGCTTGTATTCACAGTTCACATAGAAATTCAACAACCCTTTAACTCATACATGGTTGATTCAGAATGATTGCTTGTATTCACAGTTCACATAGAAATTCAGCAACCCCATAAGTCATAGATGGTCAAATCAGAATGATTGTTTGTATTCATAGTTCACATTGAAGTTCAACAAACCCATATACCTGTAGGTGCTTGATTGATATAGTGATCACTTTGTAGAAGTTCACCAACCCCATAACTCATAATTGGTCGATTAAGAGAGTGATTGCTAATAGTGAACATTCAGAAAAATTAGATGTTAATGTAATTTATTACATAAAAGAGGGATTCATCTTGAGATTTGGGTGTACATGTGGGGCCTTGTGTAATGCAATTTATTACATAGAATTTATCTTGAGATTTGGGTGTACATGCGGGGCCTTGTGTAATGTAATTTATTACATAGAAGAGGGATTCATCTTGAGATTTGGGTATACATGCGGGGTCTCGTGTAATGTAATTTATTACATAGAAGAAGGATTCATCTTGAGATTTGGGTATACATGCGAGGCCTCATGTAATGTAATTCATTACATAGAAGAGGAATTCATCTTGAGATTGTATACATGTAGGGCCTCATAATTCAATAAATTAGTTGCAGGCAACCTAATATCCAGGTTTTTACAGTGCATACCATCTATCATCAAACTTGCTGCTGTACAGGGGTTCTCTACCAGAGTCAGAAGACAACGTGGTTTATAGATTGTTCATGTCAACACTGTGTGTCCATCTTTCCTTACATCTTCATATACCTACATATTGTGTAAAGATGAATTTGGAGTCAGTACGCTTACAGGATTTGTCTTCCTTTGTTTCTTTCACTTTATACAGCATGTAAATGACGTGTAAATGAGTACATATCTAATTTGGGTCACGTAGCTTAATACATAGTACAGTTTTCCTATAGTATGTACAGTTTCATATTTTTGATATGACATGTTAACATAGAACTTTATGTGATAATGATTGGTCCAAATAAGCCCATGAAATTACTGTGCAGTGTTCTCTTTTCTTATTGGCTAAGACCATGGGAATTTTCCTTACCCTGCCTTCTGGAACTTTTTAGTTTTACCGTCAACATTTTGGCAGCCTTTTTCTAATTTATTACCCAAGGGGCATTGTGAAAAAAAGGTTATGTCTGACAGAATATGGCCAATTTACTCCACAAGAGCTTGCTAACTAACAGTAGCAGTAAATGGATAGAGGTTGGGGAGTGGGTGGAACCTGTAACAGTAACCCCTACTCTATGACGATGACAAGCATAGTTCAAATGTTAACTTACAGGACAACATTTCAGCATTTTGGCAGCCATTTTTCAAATTAATTGCCCAAGAGGCATTGGAAACATTGACATTTTGGCAGTTTTTTTTCAGATTAATTACCCAGGAGGCATTGGAAACATAGACATTTTGGCAGCCATTTTTGTAATTGATTGCCAAGGGACATTGGGTGAAAAGGTTACTTCTGTCAGAATATGGCCAATTTACCACACTGGCTCATTACAAATACAATAAAGGGTACCTGACAATAGACAGAGGGTGGGGGGTCCTGTAATTTGGACCGCCTATGACAAGTATGATTTAAATGTTAACTTATAGGAGTAAATAAACTCGTGTCAGTTTAAAGAAGGTGGACATTTGCCGGTCTCCCAACTGACAGAAAGTTCTCCAGCCACAGCATCTTTTTTGTGGAAAAATAGCTCCAACTAGCTAATGTTTCATATCATGTTTCTGATGCTAAATAAAATTTGTCTATTTCTGCAGTACTGTTCCAAATCAAATAATGCAAATATCTGGTCAAAAATACATTAAATCTGGAGTTTCTGCAGCCAGTAATCATCCCTTCACATGCATATCCAACAACTGGAATGCTTAATAGTGAAATTGACACACATTAGGTAAAAACATTGTAAACATTCTAATCACTGTGTAAATATACTGTATGGCTGGTCTAACCTTACATGAGTGAATGGTGTGACATCATATTGTACCAGAGTTTTCAGCAGAGATCCATTGTTGTAAATGATGATCTGTGTCAAATATACTATTGATTTGGAAGGGCAGTTGATTTGGAAGGACAGTTGTTCTTTGAATTATAATTTGTAAGCATATATATTTTTGAATGTTAATGGTTATCGAACTGCACTTTATTAAAGAGTGTTGGGAACTTTTGTTTACATGCATCAAATGAAAGGTGCAACTTCTAAGTCAGAATGAATGAAATTATTTTTTTTCTTTCAATGTAAATTATTTCCTTTAACATTAAAACTATGTGATATACAGAATCTCAAATAGGTAATGATTTAATATTTAATTTTTTTTTTCAAATGCATTGAATAATTTTCAGCTTTTGCTTGCAAAGGCTTGCAAAGACATTCAGTTTATGTCTAAAGTTCAATATTAATTCATGATCTATTTGTGATCCTTTGTTTATTTCATCATGTTCACAATGTGTTGTAGGATATCTGGTCATACAACAGCCTGGTTTTCTTCTGGCACTGTTTGAGTTTGTGACTTCATCCTTATGGTATACCAGTCCATGGCATCCCACTTCCTGACATTGCGTTTGAGTATGTGAGAAAATCTAACATACTCAATACTTTATTTTCTGCGGATATTAACATTCTTTATGGTGTACCGGTCCATTGTATCTCACACTTCCTGGGATTGTGTTCGAGTATGTGACTTCCTCTTTGTGGTGTACCAGTCCTTTACATCTCAGTTCCTGGCATTGTGTTTGGGTATGTGACTTCCTTTTTATGGTGTACCAGTCCATTGTGTCTCACTTCCTGGCATTGTGTTTGGGTATGTGACTTCCTCTTTATGGTATACCAGTCCATTGCATCTCACCCTTTCTTAAGAAGGCCAGCTGAATTGCCTTCCTATCCTATCCACCCTCTTCCTTCTAGCAACATACCTGTATACATGATAAACCTCAAACATGTGTATGTAATTTATACAATCTGAGTTGAGCCTGCCGCTAGTTTATGTTGTTTATAAACATGTATGTAATTATGCCTAATTACTGTTAACAATATATCCATAATCAAGAATGTAATTAAGCCTAATTACTTGTTAAAATATATCCTTGTTCTAGCAAAATTAAGTACAGAATATTTTATTGTCCACATAAAATAAGGCATTACGTTAGATTTTTCTCACATACAGACCCTAAAATGGATAATTTGAGCAAATAATGATTTTATTTGTGCTTCATTTGCATTTCATTTCCATTCATTTGCTTTCCATTCCCATTTGCATTTTATCTATCCTGTTGTCATCGTTTGGTTACAGTCTCAAAAATGTATGCAGAGTTTGTTGTATGTTGCTTCCATTCACCATTTCATTTGGAATGCATTTACCATAGTGGGTTTCCATTCACCATTTGGAGTGCATTTGCTATAGTGGGGATTCCTTTCACCATTTGGAATGCATTTGCCAACATGGGGATTCCATTCACCATATGGAATGCATTTGCTAACGTGGGGATTCCATTCACCATTTCGAATGCATTTGCCATAGTGGGGATTTCCGTTTTTTATAGCATTAAATGAAGAGACCTTTTTTCTTCTGTTTCCTTTCTAAAATGTGTGCTTTAATTAAAAAAATGTGAAACATTCTGAAAATGAGAAATGAGAGTATAAGCATAACTCTAGCAAATGAAAAATACTGTTATCAGGTATTTATCAGCAAATTTCATTATTGTGTTCTGTTCAAATAAAAATTTGTACAACCACCGGTGATGATGTCATGACATCAGTGGCAATTATCATAGAACAATTTCACAGCTTTTTTCTAAGTTGTCTGTCATTGTATTAATCGGACCCTGTATTATCCCAGATTATCATGCAAAAGGGCTTTTTACCATATAAGTTTATTTGCAGCCCAGAATACAGTTAAATAGATTTCAGATTCATTTATAAAATATATTCACATTTAGTTTCATTTATAATTCATCCTTCAGCATTTTTATTCTCAGTTTCCTTCATTTTGCATTTCATTTGTGTTCTGCTCTTGTTCAAGTAGATCAGTTACCAATTTCAGGTTCTGTTAAATGTCTTTTCAGTTATGTAGATTGTTTCATTTGATAAATTGTTATGAAGCTTTACAATGGACTCGTAAAAAGATGTTTCCATTGTGATTCATATTTATTGGCATTTGGTTAAATTCTGCCCTGTTAAGTTTTGTGTTTAGATAATTTTTCAGGATTTGTGGCAGGGCATTCATGTATCATGAACACATCCCCACAATCTCCGAAGTACAGATACATAAAATATTTGGCCCTTAATCTAGTTTGGTGTCATTTTATTAGTGTACCTACATTATGTTTATAGTATTACCTGGTGTACATTTCATTTATGGAACAAATATACATGTAATAAAAAACTATTTATAATTTTTTGTACATTGACTGATATTTACCAGTACACTGTCTGTATTTAAGTGTGGTGAATACACTTTGCTAATTTTGACTGATTTAACACTTATATCGTTATTAATAAAATAAGAAAAGTAAAAAATTTTAATATTGAGTTGTTTTGTGCTGTGACCAGAAATTTTTTTCTGCTAATGGTTTAGGTGTGTTGGTAACCATAGTTATGATGAAACAGAAAAGAAGCAGAAGCAAAATCACCTAATTATCTGAGTGGTGAGTTCGGTCAAACCATATTTCTGGTTCTCAGCACCAAAACACACCCATCTGAGTGATGATTTAGGCCAAACCATATTTCTGGTTCTTAACACCAAAACACACCCATCTGAGTGGTGATTTAGGCCAATCTTTATTTCTGAATACATGTATCAAAACATCAACTGAGTGGTGATTTAGGCCAAACCGTATTTCTGGTTCTTGGCACCAAAACACACCCATCTGAGTGGTGATTTAGGCCAGTCTTTATTTCTGGTTACAAGTACCAAGACATCATCTGAGTGGTGATTTAGGCCAAATCATATTTCTGATTACAAACACCAAAGCATATTGTAGATGTAAGCTATCAGTCATGATTTTTTTTTCAATCCGAATCTTACATGGGATGGATGTTAATGGCAGTCTTGTGTATTACATGTCCAACATCTCTTGGATGTCCAGAATCCTACTGCTTGATATTTCTGTGAATTTGCCTTTCTTTTTTACCTATCAACCCAAATAATAAGCCCTGTTTGTCCCAACCTTTCTAAGGTGAAATTGTTCATTGTTTCAGTTGATTTACAATACCCAACCAAGAAAATAATTCTGACCCACATGTCACTTCCTGCTTAATCACCATTACCTTGTAAACCTCTTATGGACATTGTCAATTATGACACAGAGCTTAAGGTGATAGTCATTTTTTTATGTAAATCCTAGCAAATTGTCTGTACAAAATACATTTATTTCCAGCTAGCATACTACCGCTAGCACTTTAAAGAATCACTGATTAAATCATGCTTAGAAGCACACTTTTAGTGTTGTTCATGTTGGCATTATCCCATCCTGTCGTGTCATCTATGAAGTGGGATTTTAGTGTTGTCAGTGTCTGTGTATCTTGTCCAAGTCAGTCCTGCCATATCTGTGGAGGGGGAATTTAGTGTTGTCATTTCTGTGTAACTTGTCCAAGTCAGTCCTACCATATCTATGGAGGGGGAATTTAGTGTTGTCATTGTGTATCTTGTCCAAGTCAGTCCTGCCATATCTATGGAGGGGGAATTTAGTGTTGTCATTGTCTGTTTGTTTTTTTACCATTTTTAAACAAAATTTAACCCCTGTTTGAACTTGCATCAAAATTTTTTTCCACTTAGTAACTTTTGAAGGACTTAATATATTCATGGTACAAGGTTTGTCATTGATAAGATTTGGGTCAAGGTTGATTTTCACCATTTCCAGCAAAATTTAATGTAGCCATAGTCCATGTTTGACTTTGAACATTCCTCTTTATTTGCAAAAAAAAATTATTTTTCTCACAACAACCTTTCAAGGCCATAATGGATTCAAACAAAACCTGGTACAAGACTTTACATGAGAAAGAGCTATGTAAAATTTGATTTTCACCATTTTCCAACAAAATTTGATGTAGTTATTATGCTCTGTTTGACTTCAAACTTTCCCCTTTAACTGCATTATAAATTCTGCTCAGTAAGTTTTCAGTGACTTGAGGGATTCAAACCAAATTTGGCTATACATTTTCAAGAAATAGGTCAAGTTAAATTGTCAGTATTTGGATCAAATGTCAAGGGACATAACATTCTTATCATCTGAAAAAATGGGTAGACTTTGTGGCTACTTCCCATGCTGATTGTACCAAAACTAATGGTAGTACTTCAAAAAGAAAATAAGTTTTTAAGTAGATATTAGTTTTCAAGGGCAAGTGCTGTAATTCTTAATCTATTGTTATGTAGCACAGACTTTGATGCTCTGTGGTACAGATCTCAACCCAGGGGGGTTCTAATGAAATCACATCCAGGGGAAGTAATCTATTATGTAGTACAGACTTTGATGCTCTGTGGTACAGATCTCAAACCAGGAGAGTTCTAATGAAATCACATTCAAGGGGAGTAAGCTATTGTGTAGTACAGACTTTGATGTTCTGTGGTACAGATCTCAACCGGTTCTAATGAAATCACATCCAAGGGAAGTAATTTGTTTTATAGTACAGACCTCAGTGCAAGAGGGTTCTAATGAAGTGCAGTCAAGGGATGTCAGACAAATGTGTAATTATAAGGTGAATACATTCCTTCAGACAAATCTGAATCCACTTTTTAATGTATAATATAACATCAATTGGTCATATAATAGCTAAGAATGACAGTTGATACAATATTAATCAAGAACCTATCTATTAGAGCAAATCTTGGAGACTTTGTCACTTTTGTTTTAAGGATCTTTTTGAGGGCAGTGAGTGGAGCTCAGTTGGTAGAGTGCCAGACTTGTAATCCAAGGGTCATGGACATGCCCTCTTTTTTGGTCCTTAAATCTTTATAGTGTTCAGATACTGATACATGTACACCCCTTCTCTGGAGTGTCCTCTTTTTCCCAGACATGTCCTCTTTTTCAGTCCTTAAATCTCTGTAGTAGATACTGATAAAGATACACCCCCTCTCTGGAGTGTCCTCTTTTTATGAAAGTTGAAATATGATAACTCTAGTATCATTTAATACCAAAAGAGACAAAACAAACATTTATTTATTTGTCTGCCAGGTCAGTCAGCATTGCTTGTGTTAATGCCATGAGGGGCCATGATTGTTAATGCCATGAGGGGCCATGATTGTTAATGCCATTAGGGGCCATGATTATTTAGTTGTTGGAAATATTGCTGATCCTTAAAACACCAAAACAAAAACCGTCCTTCAGTGATAGACATCAGACCTGACTGTCTAACATGCTTTGACTTGGCCTGTGATAATGTCATCTAGGTGACATCGGATCCAAATGTCAAGCAGGATTTGAGTTTACTAGTGAGTGGTTCTTTTAAGTGACATAGATTAGATTTAAATGTCCAACAACGGCTGAATTTGCCTGTGATAATGTTATGCCTCGCTGTGAGAGACATCAATCTTGAATGTCCAACAAACTCGTGACATTGCCTGTGTTTGTGTCATTTAGGTGAAAGGACATTGGACCTAATTGTCCAACAAGCTTTGAATTTGCTTGTAATTATGTCATCTAGTTGAAAGGATATTGGACCTAATTGTTCAACAAGCTTTGAATTAGCCTGTAATTATGTCATTTAGGTGAAAGGACATTGAATCAATTGTTCAACAAACTTTGAATTTGCCTGTAATTATGTCATCAAGGTGAAAGAACATTGGATCTAATTGTCCAACAAGCTTTGAATTTGCCTGTAATTATGTCATCTAGGTGAAAGGACATTGAATCTAATTGTTCAACAAACTTTGAATTTGCCTGTAATTATGTCATCAAGGTGAAAGAACATTGGATCTAATTGTTCAACAAGCTTTGAATTTGCCTGTAATTATGTCATCTTGGTGAAAGGACATTGGACCTAATTGATCAACAAGCTTTGAATTTGCTTGTAATTATGTCATCTAGGTGAAAGAACATTGGACCTAATTGTTCAACAAGCTTTGATTTTGCCTGTAATTATGTTATCAAGTTGAAAGGACATTGGACCTGATTGTTCAGAAAGCTTTGAATTTTCCTGTAATTATGTCATCTAGGTGAATGGACATCAGACCTGAATGCCCTACAAGACATGAATTTGGCTTTGATAATGTAATGCAGAAAGTTGTCAGTAATGGCATTGGTATGTAGTCCATAGTTATCGGCAGTGACGGTATTGTTCAGTAGTCCATAGTTATCAGCAGTGATGGTATTGACCTTACGCGAGATGATAGATCGCTCCGCCTACCAAATCACGTGACATGATGCCCTGCCAACCTCCGACAAACATGCAGTATTTGGCAAAGAAATATGTTTCAGCTTAAGTGATATGTTTATTGAAAATGATTTGTATTATTCTTAAAAATGTAAAATTTCAAAATTGCATAAATTATACTGCAGTAGACAATATTTATATTTGTAGTTCAAGTTCGTATAGTAATAATCTTAGGGTTTTGTTTAGTAAATGATAAAATTAAATTTTAAAGCTCGAGAACTTTTTCATGTACAAGAAAATTCGCTCCAAAAGATGCTATTGTATCTTGTATATAATCTTATCCCTATTAATTGTATCTGGCTTATGTTCATGCTGCCTTGATAAATTAAAAATTAATAACAAAATCGTAAATATTTACTGTTTAGAAGTATACTGTTGTACATAGTTCTACTATGTTCGTCAGATGGAATTTTGACCAGTGATGTCTGTTGATGTAAGCATGTAAATGCATGCTTAATATATCGGTAGATAATTATCTGAAACCATTGTTTTTGTATTTCTTTATTGTTACTTTTTTGTATCTCCACCCCTCCTTCAGTCCAATGAGAAAGTAAAGAGTCACTCAACTGTCTGAAAGATCGAGACGATAAATCATTGTTTTTAGGACAAGCCAACATTAAAGTGTAAATTTTCAAACTTTAAAATAAAGGCGGTTTTGGGTTCAGTGCTTCCTATACAAGAAAAGATAATATACATCAAAGCCCGAAAGTTGGAGGGTTCTCCACCAATATTCTAGACACGTTTATTTTTACATATATTTTTAAATTTTTAAATTCTTTTTTTATCCTTCAAGCCATCGACGGGACATGCTTTTCTACATAATTTTATGCAAAAAGCATGTTGTATTTGCCATCAATTGTTTCCATATTCAGCTGATCAAACACAGGACCACAAAAAAGTCTTTATCCATCGAAGTTTTGTCTATGTTTCGGCAAAAGGAATAAATCTCATTCTTTCATTTAGACAATTTGGATATGGACAGTCGGAATTACAAGGCTCCCACTGCCTTCATTTCACCCTTATTGATTGAGAAATCAACAAATCATTGCAAAAATTGTAATTATCATAATCAATTCATTATTGCCACAAGCAGCTTGTCGGAGGAAAATGGCAGACATAAGCAATGCCTTGAGGTGTGTCTAATTTACTCGCGCTGATTGGTCAGTTGATCAGCATGATTGACAAGTGGCGATAGGTCAGTTGGTCAGTAGTCTATAGTTATCGGCAGTCATGGTATTGGTCAGTAGTCCATAGATATAAGCAGTGATGGTATTGGTCAGTAGTCCATAGTTATCAGCAGTGATAGTATTGGTCAGTAGTCCATAGTTATTGGCAGTATTGGAGTTTGATACAAGACATTAAGTTGATTTTAATTAGAAACCACTTCTTTCATGCAGTGTAAATATGAATGTTTTGACCATTTTTGATCTGATGTATAAATGTATTCACATCTTGATGTGTTTTTAGATCATTTTAAACATATTTGTTATCCATATTGGAAGATAGGATATAATTGAAATTAGTATATTTTTAGCTCTTCACTATTTGCTAGACGCTGGTTTTCTTAGTACTGTTACTTTTGAGACTACCATTTGCCAAGGTCCTTTCAGTTTTGCATTTGAAGTCAACATGAAAAACATTTATCTAGCTTGTACACATCTGGACAGAATAAAAGTTTGACATTTTCATTCCAGATTTATCGGTTATTTTTCTCCCCATCACCTAATTGTTAGTGCATAAATCAAATTTAAAGTTTGCATGAAGTTTAATTTTATTGTGAATTCAAATTGAAAAGTTTCATCATTTGCAAGCACTTTGGTCAATACCTGAAGCTAAATGGGAAGGAAAGTGGATGTCCATGTCCAGTGGAGCTAAATGGGAAGTGAAACTAAATGGGAAGGTAATGGATGGCCATGCCCAATGGACCTAAGTGGGAAGGAAAGTTGATGACCATGCTATTTGGAACTAAATGGAAAGGAAATGGGATGTCCATGCCCAGTGGCGCTAAATGGGAACAGAAGTGGAACTAAATGGGAAGAAAAGTAGATGGCCATGCCCAATGGAGCTAAGAGGGAAGGAAAGTGGATGGTCATGCCCAATGGATCTAAATGGGAAGGAATGTGGATGGCCATGCCCAATGGAGCAATACCCAGTGGGCCTAAATGGAAAGGATAGTGGAACTAAATGGCAAGGAAGTGGATGGTCATGCCCAATGGAGTTATGTGGGAAGGAAAGTAGATGGTCATGCCCAGTGGAACTCAATGGGAAGGAAAGTGGATGGCCATGCCCAGTGGAGCTAAATGGGAACGAAAATGGAACTAAATGGGAAGGAAAGTGGATGGCCATGCCCAGTGGAGCTAGGTGGGAAGGAAAGTGGATGGCGATGCTCTGTGGAACTAAATGGGAAGGAAAGTGGATGGTCATGCCCTGTCGAGCTAAATGGGAAAGAAAGTGGATGGCCGTGCCCAGTGGAGCTAAATGGGAAAGAAATTAAATGGCCATAAACATAGAGCTCGCTTGTCTAGACCAATGGTAAAATCATCAAGGAGCATCAAAATGAGTCCATTGGTAGTGAACTTCTTTTCACTAACCACTACTACTGTAGGGATAACATTTATGGATGTTATCAGTTTATCCACCTTGTATTGTACTTTATTTATCCACTTTGTATTGCATAGTGTTCATTCACCTTGTACAATATTTAACCACTTTGCATTGTACAATATTTATCCACCTTGTATTGTACATTATGTATCCACCTTGTATTGTACAAGTTTGTCTGCATGAAAGTTCATGTGATCTTTAGATAGCAAAATCACTTAAAAAACAAAGTGCATGTAGCAATTCCTTTCTTCATTGCCTCAACATTTTATTCATAGTTGTATCAAAGAATTTAACAAGATGGATGTATGGTGCTGTAACGCGAGTCATTGTAATTTTTGTCTCACCTACTATAGCAGAGCAAAGATGTCAGCACTATAAAGCTGTGGAGATTATGGTTAAACCTTTCATTAAAGTTTTATGCATCTTCATGCAGGCACTAAACACTTGTGCGGAATATGGTTAAGCTTTTGATGAAGGTTTTCTGTATCATCGTATGCCCAATAACTTTGGATGGATAGTTACTATGTTTGGACTGCAATATTATTTCATTTTCATGAATATCCCAACCTGGCCCTGAAGAAAAGCCATGGTCATTTTGATATCTTGTTCAAGTATGTAATATTATTATGCATGATAACAGACCTCACACCTTCAGATGGATTGTTGCCAAATTCTGAATGTAAAATTAGTACAATGTTGTTTCGTTTTCAATGTATTTTCACCTTCTCTCTGTAAAAACTCAAAGCCAGGTCTTTTGAAAATCTCTCAATGTTTCGTTGAAATTTGACTATAAAGTCATGAGTTCCAAACCTTTATACAGTTTCTCTAACAGTTAACTGTAAAATCAAAAATAGTGATCTTTAGTCTCCACATTTATCCACATCTTTACACTCGACATACTTAAGCAAGGTGTAGGTCATATTAAATTTATTGTTTTCTTTTCTCAAGGTTTCAGGCAAAGCTTCTTATGGTCATATTCAGAGTCCGGAATTGCATGAGGTGAGGTTTTGAGTTTAATGTTAGGAGGCTAACGTGAGACCTTTCAGAGTCTTCATTTCGGCGTCTTGTATTTGTCAAGTAATTCTGTTTCTCAGATTAACACATTCAATCATATTAATATTTGTTTTAAAAAAGCTCTGCTTTTTATCGAAAACATCAATCCCGGAAAGTAGAAAATTTCGATCTTTCCATATATACGCCATATACAGAAATGGTAAAAAGCTCTTGCACATTATTACCCCTTACCACCGCTAGGTGACTGCTCATTAGCCAGTGGTTTAACAGTTAAAACATTGCAACGGTATGATCAACGTCTTCTTTCATTGCCTCGCTCAGTCATTGAAGATTTTATTTTAATTTAGCCATGAAAAATTGTAGTTAATATTGTGTTGTTTGGATTTGCACAAAGGACAGGTTATTTGTGGCTTTCAGTGGATAGTTTTTAATATTGTTAGAATGGGCTTAATATTTTATTTATTTAACCCCATCCTCTTTCGTGTTTCCCTTTAGCTATTGAGATTCCACGAAGGTTGGAATTTTATTGAGATTACTTCTCTATCTCCAAGCCGATGGCAAAGAGAGTTCGCAAACTGAACTCTTAAGGGTTTTATTCAAAGCTTATTCTGGTACCAAAAGCCAATAGCAGACTCAGACCAGTGGTATAATTCGGCCAGCTCAACAGATACATATTCGCATTGAAGTTCAATAGTTAGTCATCGCGATCATTTCACCTCCATCAAGAGGAAGGAGTTTGTAATTGATTTTGATTGGATTGGTGGAGTTTCTGGTCCCTATCCATCGAACTTAACGCATGTTCATTTAATTCGCCTTGCAAAGAACAATTTACTAATTGTGAACGTTCAGCTTCAATCTCAGTCCATGGGGTGTTTTATGTGAGTTATCCGTTTCCTGTCCTTTCTCAGAATCACCTAGTGGAATTTTTCTGAACAATCTGAATCTCGTTGGATTTCCTCATATATGAATTACATTGGTCATTGAGCCCTTAATATTTTGAGCTGAAAACAAGAAGTGAGTACAAGAGAGATCAGCAACTCGGTTTACTAAACGCACCTGCGGATTTATTCTTCTATATCGCTTTTTAATGCAACCTACACTGAATACTCTGGTGAACTTTGATGCCCCTTTTACTAATCATTTTGATCAGTACATTTCGATCTTGACCAAGACTGTGTCAGTGGCAAGACGAGCACTGGCTTAAGGCAGTCAGTGGCAAGACGAGCACTGGCTTAAGGCAAAAGGATAACAGATATTTTGGTTGATATGAATGCCAATTCATTCGGCTGGGGAGGGGGTGCTTTAATGTATTCTCTCGCTTCTCCACTGTAAGCTGCAACTGGAACCCAGAGGAGGAGGCTTTTCAAAAAAACTTTTAGTCCTGAAGTAGTCATTTACATGAAGCAGCCGGGATGGATCAACAGCAAATCACCGACATGCGCTCCTTGGTCTGAGAGTTTCTTCACTGGTGCTACCTCCACAAAATAATTCGTATGTTTTTTCCGATATCTCTGCAAGATGTGACCAGATTATGGATGCCGATTGGTCCTTTTTCCCATTGATCATTTATCCTATCTGTCCACTGTAACGACATCTGGTGAAAGATCACTTTGTTCGACCTATATATGCATGTCCCAAGAAGAATCCCGGAATTCAACCTGCTGAACAATCCCGCTGGCAGGTATTTTCCTCTCGCTTCTTCATTGTGATTGGCTCTTGTCAGGAAAGCCGTGCATCGAAGGAGTTTTAGCTTTAAGTCACAGAGAAAATCTCACGATCTTGAAGGCCCTGCACATTGAAGGTTTATAATGGGAAGTGGCGGTTTTTCAGAGTCTGGTACAGAGACAATAACTCAACCCTTTTGAATTATTGAATAACTTTTTGTCTGGCGTTGAGAGGAGAAAAGGTTAGCTGGTGTTACGGTCAAGATATATCGCTCCATGATATCCGACAGAGGCATTTTGGTTGAGTGCTGTTGCTATAATGACTAAAATACACTCAAAGACAGAAATAAACGAAAGACATATTTTCATTTGTCAAAAATATATTATTAAAAGTTAAAGTAAAAATATAATATAAGTGAATACCTTTGGTACTTTGATACTTTTGACTTTTATTATGTGTATGTATTATGATTTTGTCATACCTATTCAAAGTACAACCTAATGACTTCATTACATGAATTGTGCTATTATTAGGACAGAATTTTTGAATAAAAGTAGTAAGATTTAAATTTTCTCTAAATTGTAATAAAAGTATTTTTTTTTCATTAATCCACTAAAATATATTGAGAGTAATTTTATTTATTTTCGTATTACATCTATATACTATTTTAATAAAGATTGCGCCCTTACAAGCAAGTGCAACCCCCCCACCACCACCACCACCGTTACTATACATTTCTCTTGTATACCAAGTCAGCAAAATTTGCACTCGTAAATTGTGTTAGTACTGATAGACCAGATTCCTAAAATTCTCCTTGACTGAGTAAGCTATAAGATTCAGGCGTTTTTCTGAAACGAAATAAGCTGATGAGGCAGAATTGTTTGTTTGATGACGTAGGTTAACACACTCGGTTAGAGTAAGAATAGACAGGAATCTGGTTCTGATTCGAAACGAACAGACGCAAGTTATCTAAACGTATGTCCACATTTGGCTATGAGCATACGTTCAAAATTGTGCATAAATTGAGAGCAGGCTTACGCAAAATCAGTTCGTTCGTCGAAGAATCAGAAGACTCTGTCTGTCCTTTCTTACAGGTAAGAATGGTCTGTGTTCGTAAATTTCTTTAAAGAACAGAGACTTTTAATGTTAGAGATTTTCACGGTAAAGTTCATATTTTTGCTACATTTTTCTGAGTTTCTTTCTATTTTATAGTGTAATGGAATGTTTAATTGTTTTAAAGAATTTATATTCATTTGTATTTATTATTGGAAAAGACGAATTCACTACCAACTTCATGTTTAGATTTAATGTGGAAATAAAATATTCTTTAAGTAATAAAGAATAATGATTAGTAACCTATTCCAAATTAGTATTCTATTTTAAATTTAGTAAAATACATTTCTTCAAACTGATTGTTGCATTAATCGCAGCCATTGAATTTTATACTCTTTGGCTATCATGAATTTAGTCGAGATTTAATTATCTGTATTATATTCTAAAATGCAGAAATTATACAAATGTATGAAGTTGGTAAGCTCGAAAGAAAAGTATAATTTTATATTAGTAGTTAATGGGGGCGATATGGGGCATATGAGGCCAAAGAAGGAAAAACAGCCTGGGCCTGTATAGGGACACGATTTATAGGGACAGAAAATCACCCTGGGCCTGTATAGGGACAATGGGAATTTTGTATAGGAACAATAGGAATGGAACAGGTGGGATGATGTCACGGTACTGGACACTTGTAACAATGTAGCAAGGGACTGACCTGAATACGGGCAGCTACCACTCTAGGAAAGGACAAATACAATAGAGAGACAGAGACATTGATAAACATATAGATAACACACATAGATTGATGAACATCAATCTATCATACCTAAATTATACAATCGACTACAAAAAATTTAGGCAAGACAAAGTAAATCTTTTCTAGGCAATAGATTGAGATATTACACATATATTATACAACAACTAAAAATTTTTTAGGCAAGAAAGAATAAATCTTTTCGAGGCATAGAAAGTGACCCTGAAAAGGGCCCTTTTTTGTTATGTTAACACCATTCCGTTAACATAGAGGGCATCGCATAGGTCTTCTTCTCTTCCTCAAACTTTGTCTAACCTCTGGTCTATAAATCAGGACTCGCTTCAGACAGCCTTGTCTCTCCACATAGATCCTTCGTTTCCAAAGGGCTGTATCAGTGATCTGGATAATTGCCCATGATGATCTGACATACATTGGATAGTCCGGGTTGAACAGCATCGACGATAGGAGGGTAGACGTTTCTACGTTGGTCCACATCTTGTGACGAGGAACAGGTGAAGGGAATGAAGTGAACCGCGTTTATTTATAGTGGAAGACCGGATCGAAACGGATTGAAATTGTTCACCAATCCCAACACGCGTTATAAAATTCAGTCACTTCGCGGAGTCTGTCTTCCAATCCGAAGAGAGTTACCTGTAATGTCACATTCCCTATATAGGTGCGCTAGCGTCTGTGCGCAGTGAATCGATGCGACATTGTTTTGTGAAACATGACTGAAACTAAGAAGACGATGAATTGGGGTGCACCGGCTGTGGAGACGAGAAGCGATGGCATAGCAGCGGCTACCAAAGTTAACACAGCGCTACTTCTAGAAGAGACCGATTTCAACCGGGATTTAGTAGATTTTCTCTCATCGCAAGAATTTGTTCCAGTACCAGTACCTTCGCCACTTTCTCCTTCTTTACCACACGTCGAGGATTTTAAACAGAGACAGAAAGAAGAATTGGAGAAATTTTTACAGCAGCAGAAAGAGGCAGAACGAGCCTTTCTCCTTGAACAGCAACAGCGAGAAGAAGAAGAGGCAAGAAGGAAACGACAGGAAGAAGCAGCAGAGAAGAAACAAGGTCTAGGAGAGAAGGAGAACAGTGAACCTCAAACGGTAACGGTACTCTTGGACATTTTGGCGGAGTTAAGAAGTCTGAAACAAATGTATCATACCTCTTTATTACGACCCAAGAGAAAAAGACCTTCCCGAGCCAAACAGTCTAACCCTGTTAGTACACCGGAGATACCACCCCTAGTGATTTCTACCAAATCATTGACAGGAGCAAGTCCAGAAGTAGGCCTTGGCCGTGGCAAAGGCTTAAGGCAGTTAAAGGTGATTGCTTCTAGTTCCTGAGTTTGTTTTTTGAAGAAGAAAAAAAAAAAAACACCCAAAGGCCCTTTTCAGGGCCACTCACTTCTTTCGAAAAGAGATAGTATTCATTTTGCCAAAATCAATTAAAACTCAAAATCACTTGTTTGCTCAGTGATGTACGTGTGTGATTGCGTGAGTGTAGGCCCTTATTATTCTAAAAAAACAAAACCAAGAGACACTTACGCTTTTTCAGTCTGGTCTATTCTGGTACAAATTTTTACAATCCAATCTCACAACACAACACAACACTTTTAAAAAAGTTCATAGACTTCTTCTGTGTCTTTTTTCTTTCACTCTCTCTGTTTTTTGAATTTCTTCACTTTCATATTTTTTTTCCTCCTGTTCTTCCTCACTTTTTTCTCGTTTTCTTTTCTTTTCTGTCTTCTCTTTCTGAACGTGTCGGGGTTCTTCCTTTGCCGAGGGTACCTCTTCTTCTTCCTCCTCCTCCTGCTCCTGTTGTTTCTTAGGGCAGTCGGAAGACCAATGTCCTTTCTCTTGACAATGATAACAAGTATCTTGACTTTTGTCTCTTCTGACACTGGTCTTGCTTTTTTGACGGTCTGGACATTCTGTAGCCCAATGCCTTTTCTTCTGACAGATATAGCAAGTATCTTGACTTTTATCTCGAAAGGAGGGAGAGTAGTCCGTCGGCTTGTCTGAAGAAAACTTTCTTATGACACCTCGCAAAGCTCTAATCAGAAGTTCGATTTGTGTGGGCTCTTCCATCGTGCTGATCAGCTTGAGAGTGAAATGAATACTGAGAGGGAAGGCACCAGCCCTTTATATATACACTGAGCCTGACATGGATATATAGGGGTCTATGGCGTTTCAAATGTAGTCATTTGACTTTTTGCAGTCAAGATGAAACGATCGCATCATTTCGTAAAGAAAGGAGAAGAAAGTATGAGGCAGAAACGTGATTTATCGCCTCGCACAGTAGCTGAAGTCTTGGCTCAAATTCATGCCAGCGATTTTGAAGATGAGATGAGTGAACCAGAATCCAGACCCAGAGAGTCTACACCCAGTCAAAGTCCATCACCACTAATAAACCCTGAAAAGTACTTTCACATTCGAGAGACCGACAAACGCTCCTCTAGAAAGTTTAGAATCACAGCTTACACGTACGCAGTGAAGTTTAAAGATTTCAAGTCCGACGTACCACTGGAGGAAGCAGAAGGGTTTATCACCAATGTGTGGGATTCTTTGTTAACCACACTGAAACAGCAATGTGAAGCCAAAGAAGACGATCGCTTGAGACTTTCCATTCATCACGACAGTTTGAAGTCCCCCGTTTGGATCGAGTTTAGCAGCCCGGAAGAATTGACACCTTCCAAAGTCATGGACAAGATTCAACACGTGCAACAATCCAACGACAAGTTTCACATCACCGACGGAAAATCAACACTGTCTCTTCCCCAAGGGACCGGACAACGCAAAAAGGTGTTCTTGGTAGACGACCTTCGCAGCATCAAGCGCAGCCTCGTTCAAATTAACAATCCTCAAGACCAGATGTGTTTAGCCCGTGCCATCGTGGTGGGACGAACATATGCCGACAAGAACGACACGGCAGAATGGAAAAGAGCCTGGGAAATTATTCGAAAATCTAGCTGAACCAAACAACAAAGAGAAGCAGAACTCCTGTTACAGCAAGCGGGCCTATCCAAAGACAAGCCCTGTGGCATTCCTGAAATGCAAAAATTGCAAGACGTCTTGGCTCCACAAGATACAGTTATTACTGTGAGAAATGTGACTATGGCTATAACAATCGAGAGCAACACAAGCATTGTGGATCGAAATGTGAGGGATGTTTAGCCTCTAAGCCCTGTCTGGACCAAGGACAAGAACGAGTGCATTGATCTGCTTGTCAACGCACGTTTGTCAGTCCAACCTGTTACCAACATCATCTAAAGACGCAAGGTTCACAGCAGAAATGTGCTTGTCAGCTCCTGAGATTGTGCCCAACTTGTGGACAAGGCATACGTACCAATAGTGCCAAGGCTCACGTCTGTTCAGGAAAGAAGCGATGTCACATTATCATCGCTATGCCACGGTGATGGCTCACAATTTCTCGGGATACGATGGACAATTTCTTTTGAGATACTATACGGAACAAGGTACCGAACGTCCGAAAGTGACTTTGAACGGAGCGAAAATCATTTCCATGCAATTGGGACAAGTGCAGTTTAAAGATTCGATGAGTTACTTGGCCATGCCTTTGAGGGCATGCCTAAAACGTTTGGAATTTCAGAAATAACCAAAGGCTATTTTCCACACTTATTTAATACCAAAGCCAATCAACACGCCGTTCTAACCCATTTGGCTGAGGCTCACTACTACGACCCCGACAACATGCGTACCGAATAACGAGAAGCTTTCTACGCTTGGTACCACACTCACGCCTCGGACCCTTTCGACTTTCAGGAAGAAATGTTAAAATATTGTCGTTCCGACGTGGGCATTTTACGGCATTGCTGTGGAAAATTTCGAGAATTGTTCATGGAGCACGGAGGGATAGACCCTTTGAAAGAAGCCTGTACCATTGCCAAAGCGTGTTTCTTAGTGTACCGCCAACGATTCATGCCCGAAAACACCCTGGCTGTGATCAGTCCTCAAACGACCAACTTTGTCAAACGTCAATACTCGGTCAAAGCCGTACGCTGATTACATTACTTGTGCGACAAGGAAGAGAAATGGATCCAACACGCCCGCAACTGAGGAGGCGAGAAAGCCATCGGAAGGTATTCAGTGGATGGCTGGGACTTAGAAAACCCCAAGATCGTGTACGAGTTTAACGGGTGCTTATTTCACGGATGTTCTATCTGCTACCCTCAACGTGACACTAAAAATCAGTTTTTACAACGGACCATGGAAGACTTGTACCAGGCCACTTGTCAGCGGCGATTGAAGTTAGAAGAGCAAGGATACCAAGTTGTAGAAATGTGGGAACACGAGTACGATCACGGTTTGAAAACCGGTCCCGAGTTTAAGCGTATCGTGGAAAGTTACAAGCTGTTGGACCCACTGAATCCAAGGGATAGTTTGTACGGAGGACGGACGAATGCCACCTGTTTGCTGTACCAAGCCGACGAAGAGGAAGGAGAAAAAATCAAATACTTGGACGTGTGTTCGCTGTATCCGTACGTGTGCAAATACTGTCAGGTTGCCGCAGGGCACCCGCAATTGCTGACGGAAGACATCGACGTGGACATCATTCGCCAATACGAAGGACTGATCAAATGTAAGGTCTTGACTCCCACGTACTTGTACCATTCCGTTTTACCTCACCATTGCCAAGGAAAACTGATGTTTTCCTTGTGCCGTACTTGTGCCGAAACGTGCAACCAAGACCAACCTTGTCAGCACACTCAGGAAGAACGCGCCTTGACGGGAACGTGGGTCAGCGTGGAATTATTCAAAGCTTTGGACTTGGGATACCAACTGTTAGAAGTGTACAAAATTTACCACTTTTCCAAGACAGAAAAATATCACAAGGGCGACTAGACTCAAAAAGGAATTTTCGCATACTACGTAGATGTTTTTTTGAAACTGAAAGAAGAAGCTAGTGGCTATCCTTCCTGGTGCGACACTCCCGAAGACCAAACAAAATTCAAAGAGAAATACTGGGAGCAAGAAGGCATCACTTTAGACCACGTCGAGAAAAACGAAGGAAGGCGATCGTTTGCCAAGTGATGTTAAATTGTCTGTGGGGCAAAATGGCACAACGACCGTGTTTACCGAAGACGGAGTATTTGACAGAATCTTCTGGCTACTTTCAGATGATTCACGACAAAACCAAATATATGAAACACGTGGACGTCCTTCGTGAGGACTTGATCTTAGTCAATTACGAAGAAGAACTGGACTTTGTAGAAGCCGACGAATTTGGAAATGTCATCATTGCGGCTTACGTGACAGCCCATTCTCGCTTAAAACTGTACGAAGCGTTACACCAGTTAGGAGATCGTGTGCTGTATTTTGACACGGACAGTTGCATTTACATCGATCGTCTGGGTCAACCTCACCCTGTCATCGAAGGAGACCGTTTAGGAGCCTGGACGGACGAGCATCCCGACGACAAGATTCTAAGCTTTGCAAGTGGCGGTTCCAAACATTACGGCTACGAATACCGAGACCCACAAGGAGAAGTACACACGGAGTGTAAAGTGAAAGGATTAACTCTCAATTATCGCACCAGTCGACTGGTGAACTTTGGCGTCTTGAAAGAAGCCTTGCAGTCTGGACAAGATGGAAAATTTAAAGTGACCACTTACGAACCGCAGATTGTACGTTTACCCACACACCAAATCGTCAGCCGGCCCTTGGAAAAAGTCTATCAAATCGTGTACCAGAAGCGAGTTCGGCTTCCCAACCACTTCACTTTACCGTACGGTCACGCCGATATTGGCCCGCATAGAACAACGTTCAAGAGCGATAGTTCATTGTGACTACCATTGCCAAGCGAGAAAGATGAATCCTTTCAAACAACATGTATCAAGCAAGAGCAAACTCGAGTGCGATGCTGTGCCTTGCGATTGCAGGGATGCCGTACGCTATGACCTTAGCGATTAAGTACCACATCATGGGAACTTTGCTATAACTATTACTACCATACCTACCATGGAAAGTGATGCTGTGCGTGTCAAACCTGACGGATGCGAAAGCGATGCCACTCGTTATCGTACACCTTTTCACTTTACTGGTTTTCATGGTGGATGTCATCATTATGAAACCATGCGGCTACCACCCTACGGATGTCATGGAAATCTGAGCACACTCCTGCATATTTCACCATACCCTCATTGAAATGAACCTGTGAAAGACGAATATTCGTTCCCTGTGCGTTTGCCTGAATACTGCGACCTTGAAAGTCGGATCCAAACATTCCGAGGAAAATGGCCAAAATATCTGGGAGGACCTACCCCTGAAGAATTAGCTAGAGCCGGATTTATCTACTTGGGCGAAGGGGATAAAGTCAAGTGGGAGAAGAAAGATTGCGCTTACCTGGAACATGCTCGATGGTCTCCAGATTGTCACTACCTACCTTTAGTGGGACCTCGTCATTGAAGTGGGTATACCATGTCGTGTAAGAAACCAGCTACGTGGCTAGGAGTCAAACGTTGGACACCCCTAGACAAGTATTTAAACCCCATTTGAAAAATAATCTTCAAACATTACCAATACGAATTGCAAGAGAATATCTACAAGGAAATTTGGTTGGAACTTGCCAGAGCAAAATCTCAATGGGTGACTGAAGAACTTTTATGTCAAGAAATTCACAAGAGGAAATTGACAAAAGTCAACAAACAAGTCAGATTTCTCTGGATCAATGGTACATTCTTCCTAATATTCCACTTTAGACCATTTACATTACAAGATTTTAATGACATTCTTGACCGTTTCTTGGAATGGCAGTGGCCAGAAATTACTCACTTTGTCCGTTACGTTCGGTCTAGGAGAAGTGTTTGACTGACATGGTCATGGATACCTTATAAGAGAACATTCGTGGTTTGCCTGTGGAGTTGAGAGAACGCATTTACCGCGAGTTGGTCAAAATACAAGTGAAACGCAATGAACAATTGCATCCGCTACGTCACCGATGTTTAAACCACTGGTACCTGAATGCTATAAAAGGACTGATTCTGATGAAAGTGTTCCAGTGATCAGACATTGATCAACTACTTGTAGGCGAGAAGGATTGGTTTGTTGTTATTGACTGTATGTACTACAAGGTAGACTTACTTTAACGAATTCCAGAAGAAGAGTTAGAGTGTTACCAAAATCTCTTACACAACGTAAACTTAGTTCAAGAGGAAACTTCTGAACGGTGTGTGGTTGCAAGTTAGTGACCAAACAATTTAGATTTGCTACTGGAGTACGACCATCTCTGTGCAGAAAGTACACTTATTGTCTCCGACAAAAAGAAGTATAAAAACGGACTATCATGCCACGACCTTTATCATTCGTGATACAACAGATTCCGTGGAAGGAAATCAATGACACTATTCAAACGGTGGAGGATTACGATCGTCTCTTACGAGAACTGTGTCCATTGAATTGGGGTCGACGTGTAGTGTGTGTCTTAGTGACTTGCTTTCTGGGATTTCGTTTACAAGCCAATTCTTTGTGGACTCTTTATGACCAGTACATACCACTCCAAAAAGCATGAAAGTGGTTCCTTTAAATGTACACGAAAAATTCATTCTGCTCAAAGCTTTGCGCTTTCGTCTCGATACTTCTCGACCACCTCTTCAGGAAAACAAGATTCGTCAACTTTTAGGTATTGAAGATGTGTACGATGATGTGTGTTTAGCTTGTGACTTACACCCTCACTGGAAAGATGTACATGACTGGAAAAGTTGGAGTTTTGAGGCTTGGACAAAAGAAGTGGCACACTATGCCCAAGATTTGTCATCCTAAAAAATTAAAACGTTCAGTGAAAAAAGTAACTTTTAAACCAGTGTTAGTGACAGTGACACAAGAAGAAGAAGTCGTGACAGAGGAAAACCACTCTCTTCAGGACAGGACCGTTATCGACATCCCCGAAAGGCCATTCCGGGAGGACTCTTGTGTGACTGTGCCAAGGAGTGTAGAGACTCTAAGAACATGACACACTGCCCCAACGATTTCACCTCTTGATCACCACAAATGTTGTACAGAGACTTGTTTATATTCCACTATGATCGTTTTGAGGTGTCTTATATTCATGTACTTAACCATTTGGTTTTTATGTATTTTTGTCTTTTGTGTTGTTCACAATTAAAGATGGCAATAAACGTGTCCTGAAAAAATTATAAAAACTCTTGTCTTGTCTGTCTTCGTGTCAAAAGTGACATTTCTTACACTACTATGGCTACCTCTACTGTCTCTGCTCCCTCTTCCTCCACTGTCAAAGTCATTGACGAACACGTAGATCATACTAGTTGGGAGGCCTTGTATCTTCGCCATCCCTTTAACATGCTCATTGCCGGACCTAGCGGTTCAGGCAAAACCGAATTTGTCAAACGTTTGATCGAACATAAACATCATTTGCTCGATCGTCCACCTCAACGACTCGTGTGGTGTTACAAAGAGTGGCAATCGGCGTAAGGTCTTCGGCGAGAAAGTCAAGGCGATTCCATCGTCTTTGTGGAAGGCATTCCTGGAGAGGACGACGGGATGGTGTCTGACCCTAGTCAAACTCATTTGGTTAGTTTTGACGACATGTTAGGAGAAGACGAAGAAGAAATTAAACTCTGGTTTACGCGCAAAGGGCATCATAGTAATGCCGGTGTCATTTACATCACTCAAAATTTGTTTCAACAAAGTAAAGTCCATCGTACCATCAGTCTCAATGCTCATTACATGATGTTGTTTAAAAGCACTAGAAATAAATCGCAAGTGCAAGTCTTAGCCAAACAGTTAGGAACGCCTTGGCTGACTCATGCGTACGACGATGCCACTCAAACCCCACACGCTTATTTACTCGTGGATTTAAAATCCACCACCCCCGATTATTTGCGATTTCGTACCCGTCTCTTTCACCACTAGTGCCAAAACGGAGGGCCTGTCGTGTACACGTCCCCTTCGTCGACTTAACAACAATCACAATCACCAACAAAAGTCTATAAAAACCTCGGTCAGTTTGGCTCTGTCTCACACATCGTCAACATGACGTCCCTTCAGTCTCATCTTCCCATCAAATTGATTCGTGCCTTGTACGGCATCAGTCGCGAAACAAATCCACAAATACGTGCTCGTGTCTTAGAAGCTAGTCTCAAAGAAGTCTTACGATGGTTTACGGTGACAGCACATCAATTATTGCAAGGCATCATTTAGATTCCACATCAAACCAAACGTTTTTTTGAGGGAAACAAAGTAGCCTTGACGCAGCTAGCCGATCATCGCATTAACACTCAAACCAAAAAGCAAATCATTTTGAAACCTGGAGGTAGCGGTTCTCTAGGAGGTGTCATCATTCGTTCCCTCTTAAAATGGGATCCTAATGCTCCCAAAGTCGTCCCCAAGAAAAAGCCAAGTCCAAACGTACCCAGAAGAAAAAGAAAAAGAGCAACGGTGTCAAGACCAGGTCACAGCCTCAGAAAAAGAAAAAGAAAAGTCCACAGAAAACAGCTTCTACCCGCAAGAGAACGTCTCCAAAAACTTCTCCTTCAGCGGTGACACCGTCTTCCTGTTTAGCGGCAGTGGCCGCTGCTCACAAAAAGTACCTGCCCCCAAAATGAAAATCCAAGAGAGAACGGGTGTGTTTACAGAGTTTACTGGATTTGTCCAAGCAAGAACTGTCCCGCTTTAGTCCGTTGCGAACTTCTCCAAGACGTGTGATGCCTGTCATCAAGTTGATACGACGTAAAGACAATCAGTGGCGACTCGTTCCAGTATAAAAAGACCTGAGGCAAATGATAAGTTTAGTGTTGTTCTGCTCCTGAACGCCCAAAGATGGCCCCACCAAGAAGTGCACACCGTCACCATTGTCGTTCTTCTGTCCAAAAAGGACAAGGAAAACGAAAAAGACAGTAACATCATCCAAAAAAACACTTAGTCAAACATCGACGTCACCCCCAGAAAAGACACACTCGTTCAAAGAAAAGAAGTCACCAACGAGGAGGATGGTTGTCTAGTCCTTTATTACCAAACATGATCAAAACTCTTAAATCTAGTTAAATCTATGACCACTAGCCAAAAATAAGATAAAAGGACGCACGTGAAGCCATGGATGTTAGTGTATGTTGTTTACCAAAACATGTCTCCTCATCATTGTCGTTCTCCTGTCCAGAAAGGAAAAAGAAAAGGACAGTTTCGTCATCCGAAAAAACGCTTAGGCAAACATCGACTACAACCCCAGAAAAGACACACTCGTCCGAAGAAAAAGAGGAGCCACCAAAGAGGAGGATTCTTTGGCGATTTTGGAAAACACATTGTCACCTTTATGACGAAGCGATAGTCCCCAAGAAAGGATAAAAGACCGTGTGACAAGTAATCGACGTTAGTGTATTTTTTGTTGTGTGCCACGGAACCAACGAACCAACCGAGAAAGATGTCACCCCAAAAAAGACATTCCTCTTCTACCCCAAAAGGAAAGAAAAGGAAAGGACTGCCACCTCGATTAGCCAAACATTGGAACATGTTGTCCGTCCCGTCCACAGCTCCTCCACCCATGCGAAAAAAACTCATTCAATCTGCCTTCAAAGACGTCATCGATACCGTGAGCGAATGTTGTCTGAATGCCTCGAAAGGCACAATACCTTTGTCTAAACACCAGAAAGAATGCTTAGCCAAACATCGACACGTTCTTCGCCAAATGGTCCAAAAGAAAATATCCATTGGTCAAAGGATAAGATGTTGGTGCAACGCGGAGGAATGTTGCCCTTTTTGCCCATGTTACTGAAAGGAGTAATGGGAACAATAGGAGGACCCTTGCTGAAAGGACTATTGGGAACGATGGGAAACATCCTGAGAGGATGAACATAAAAAATTCCAAGAAGGTAAAAGGGACCTTTGGAGTCAAAAGATTTCAGTTGCGATCCTTGAAATCCGATGGAAGGACGAAAACTGGCTTTAGTGCCTTACAAACGATGGATGGAATACCATCGTTGGCAAGAATAACGAACCCCACATTAACCTCCCACTCCTCATTTGACCAAAATGTCACAGTTACAACACGAATTGCAATCATTGATGGATCGCAGCGATTTGTCAGAAACGGAAAAATCTCAAAGGTACGGTCAATTGTTGCAACGACTGCAACTCTTTCACCAGAAAGCTTTAGACGAAACAGCTCTACCCACTCTGGACAATTGTAAGGCCTTGATGAAAAGTTCACCAACACTACCACTACCACCTGCAGTGGTCAAGACAGATGCAGCCCCACGGTTGCCTGAGGAAGAAGAGCCAAGAGAAGTCTTTCAAACACCGTCAGCAGCTCCCATCCCTAATAAGATTGAAGCGTTCTTGTTGACCCCTTCCCCTACACCGCAACCATAAGAACTTAAAGCTTGGGTTAAAAAGATGATGTCCACTCCACCTTCGACAGAAGTGAAAAAGAAAGAAGGGAAAGCAGAAGTGCAAAAAGAAAAGAAGACCAAAGCCATTCCATTACCACCACCACCACAGCCACTACCACCAAAACTACCTTCGACTTCTACTCCCGTGGCACATCGCACACCTAAAGCCGTTTCTAAACCACTTCAGAGTACCATCAGCGAAGAGTGGATCACTTATTTAAAAAAATGGAGAAGGTGTTAGCCAGCATTTACTACGATCCATCCCATCCTGCAGGTTACGGAGGAGTTCAGAAATTGTATCGTGCTGCCAAAACTCGACTGAAAAGTGTTCGTTTACCTCAAGTGCAACGCTGGTTACAAGAACAAGCCACGTACACCTTACACAAACCCATTCGACCAAAATTTTCCAGAAGTCGCACCCGAGTGGAGGGTATCGATCATCAACGGCAAGCTGATTTAGCTGATGTCTCTCATTTGGCCACCTACAATCGTGGTTACAAATATTTGTTTTGTGTCATCGACGTCTTTTCCAAATTTGCTTGGGTCGTGCCATTGACTTCCAAATCGAGCAGTGAGTTATTGCGAGCCCTCAAACTGGTGTTGAAACAAAGTGGGCGTCACCCTCTTCGATGGCAAACTGACAAAGGCACCGAATTTCTAAACCAAGCTTTCCAAAAAGAATTGAAGAAACGTGACATTCATTCTTTCACTACCGAGAATCCCGAAACCAAAGCCAGCATCGTGGAACGTTTTCAACGCACCTTGAAAGAACGCATGTGGAAATATTTTACTCATCAACACATTCTCAAGTACATCGATGTGTTGCCACACCTCGTCCAATCGTACAACCCATCTTACCATCGGAGCATCGGACGTACCCCCCAAGAAGTGACTCCCGACAACGAAGTGACCGTCTTCGAACGCCTGTTTTGTACGTCCCCAACAGTGACTGTTCCCCAGAAAGGTGGAGTGCTGGCATCAGGAGATTGGGTGCGCATTGGCAAAACCAAACGCACTTTTGACAAAGGTTACTTACCAAACTGGACCACCGAATTGTTTCGTGTCACCGAACGTGTGCGTGGTCGTCATCCTCCCGTCTATAAATTGGAGAAGATGAACGGGGAAGTGTTAAAAAGAACGTTTTACTTACCCGAGTTACAACGTGTGACCAAAAAAGAAGACGACGTGTACGAGATCGACATCATTCTCGATCGAAGAACCCGAAAAGTGGGAAAACAACGTGTCAAAGAAGTCAAAGTACGATGGAAAGGATATCCTCCCAGTTTTGACTCTTGGATCGATGCTTCGCAAATCATCGACTATAAAAAGAATTGACCATCATGCCCTTTAACACAGCCTCAGCTATTGCAGTGACCACTCCGTCGTCCAGTTCTTCTCTGCAAGATCTACAAAAGCAACCCTTGTGGGTGTGGTGTGGAGAACGTGTGCCTAAAACGCATATCGTCTTTTTCTGCCAAATCTTTGTGGTGTATTGTGTCATCGGTGCTGCCATTGCCAATTTGAGTTTGCAACAAAGAGACAAACAATTGTGGACCATTTTATTTAGCAGTTGCATCGGTTACCTTCTTCCCAATCCGTCTCTAAAATATTCCTCTAACGGAAACAACAACAACGGGAGCCTTGTGTCCAACGTTAGTCACCCATCCAACAGTCACCCTAACCATCCTCTTTTAGACACTCCTCTGACTTCTAGGGACTCCTCGGACACTAGAACTCTGGAATTATGAACAAACAATTTTACTTAACGTTACCCAGTGACAGTTCCATGGAGGTGTTTCCCAGTAATACCTTATGCTGCTACACGGCCAAATTACCTCAGGCCATCCAATTGGATCACGAAGCCCATTGGGAAGTGGCTTTAGCGGAAATGATTCACCCTACAGAAATCAAAAACATCGTTGAAAATCAAAACACTTTTAGGGTAGAAGTTCATGACGAACAAGTGCAACAACACTTGGATGAACGCAGCAGTGTAGATGACTCTGAAATCACAAGACCCTAAAACTAAACGAACCACTTATCGGTTGAACATTCTCTCAGGCTATTATTTTAGTGGTCAATATTTGGTGAACGCCATTGCTGACAGGTTCAATAACGTGTTTGATAAAGCCTTGGAGAAAACCAGAAAAAGTGTCACGATCGAATACCTCAAAATAGCACGTCGCCTAATGATGAAATTTTCAGAGGACAAAGTATTGGCCATTACATTTTGTCCTGAATTGTATGACATTTTGGGTGGAGACACCAAGATGATCAAGATTGCAAACGAAATACCAGCCGTGACCGGTAACTCGGATTTCGCGAAATATTTTAGATTCCCTATAGAAATGAACCAAGGACTGAATTTGATTTTTGTGTACTCCGATGTGGCGGAGTACAACGTGGTGGGACACACCTCCGTACCGTTACTGCGTGTCATTCCTTTCAAAGTGGATTCTGCCACGAACGCTGACGAGGAAAGTGGAAACACCTATCATGTTCACCGCGAATTTGTACATCCTCACTATTTGCCCGTCAGTAAGTCGTATTTCGATACTGTCAACATTACTATAAAAGGAGATCTGGGACAAAATATTTCATTCACCAAAGGGAAAGTCACAGTGAAACTCCATTTTCGAAAACGATTACTCTAACCCTTTGTCAGTCATGTATCCTGTGTACCAAGGAGTTGCTCGACAGCGAGGACATGGTTTAGGTGATATGCTAAAATCAGCCTTTCGTACAGTGGCTCCCGTTTTGAAACCGATGGTGACACGAGGATTGCACGCCTTGAAAGATGCCGCGTTGACGCAAGGTAAAGAATTTCTTCAAAATGTCATCATTGACAAACAAAATCCCAAGAAGCTTTCTTAAGACAAGCAAAAATGTCTTGTTTCAAAAGGGTAAAGACATTTTGGGCCGGCGAGAAACTCCTATAAATGCCCTGGGCGATGCCGAGTCAGGCATTTCTGCTTCCCTGACGTCACAGCAAGGACAAGGCAGAAAAAGACGACGAAAACTCCCCTTCAGAGGACTTCACACCCGTAGAGCTAGAAAGACTAAGAAAAGAAAAACTATCCGAGAGTTAGACGATTTCGATTATTAAAACAGGGAAAATGATGCACCGAGAGTCTTGCACTTGTTCCAAGTCGGAACTGGATCTGTTTGCCATGCTACCAACCATGATGGCGATGCAAGAATCCCAATGGGTCGAATTTCATCCCGTCTCCTCTTTGACGGATTCAGCTCCCATCGAGTTTGAAATCAAAGGACAACCCAAAGATTACATCGATCTGAATAGCAGTTACTTGTACCTAAAACTCAAAGTGATCAAAACCGACAACACCAATCCGGGTGCCGATGCCAGAGTAGCTCCCGTCAACAATTTCATGCATTCCTTGTTCAGCGAAGTGGATTTGTACTTGAATAACAAACTGGTCAGCAGCAGTATGGATACTTACCCTTACCGAGCGTACCTGGAAAATCTCTTGACGTACGGAAAAGTGGCAAAGAACACTCATCTGGATGCTTGCCTGGTATGGAAACCTGACACCGCAGGTAAAGATACGTTTAACGACACAGCCCTGACAGCCGATGACAATCCTCACAATGTGGGCTTTAACGACCGTCGAAAGAATATCCTGCAAGGTCGTAGTTTAGAACTGATGGATCGTTTGCATTTGGACATGTGGTTGCAAGACAAGTATTTGCTCAACTGAGTGGATATTCGCCTGAGACTCAATCGCATCAGTGTCGCTTTCCATTTGATGAATCATGCCAATGAGTATAAAACCATCATCCAAGAAGCCAGACTTTCCGTGCGCCGCGTAGAAGTGTTACCTAAAGCGGGAAACGGCATCAGTCACACATTGAACAGATCGACCGCCAAGTATCCGATACGACGTGTGGAAGTGAAAACGTTCACCATTGCTGCTGGACTCCGATCTAAGATCGAAGATCATCTGTTCCAAGGACAGTTACCCAAACGTTTAATCGTTGGTATCGTCAGTAATGCAGCCCTCAACGGAGCCCACGATCAAAATCCTTTCCAGATTAAGCTCTACAGAGTGTCCAAGATCGAAGTCAGTCGGGATGACAAGACCTTGTGTACCAGACCCTTCGAACCTAACTTTGCCCCGAAGAATTACTTTAGATCGTACTTGTCCCTGTACGAAGCTACGGGACAACTAGGAACCAACATCAGTCACGGTATTTCGTAAGAAGATTCTGTAGGAGGTTACACTTTGTGGGCCTTTGATTTCACTCCAGACCAAGGCAGCGACGACAGACATTTCCACCCTATAAAATCTGGTCAACTGCGTGTGGAACTTCAGTTTGCAGAAGCTCTCACCGAGACGGTCAACGTCATCTTGTATGCCGAATTCGATAATACCATCGAAATCAACAGTTTGAGAGAAGTCATTCTAGACTATTAGAAACAATGGAAGACTCTTATCCCTCATTGAACGATAGAGAATCTTTGGACGTGGAATGGGAGTATAGCGTGAAAACAGAACCCCAAGACCAAGATAAAGAGGACGAGGTAGTAGTCAAGTCCAGATGGCCAGAACAAGAACAACATTTAGTGTCCTGTTTTGCTAAACACCTGGCGGATAAAATTACGGAATTGACAAAGAGAGATTGTGATAGATGTCAAAACGATCATCCCAGTCAAATTCAACACGATAAATGTTGGATGATGAATCAAGAAGAAAAATTGGATGAGTATCTGGACGAAGCTTGGAGTCTCATCTCGGAAGAAGCAGTGTTGCATGAGTGGTATAAAGGCTTGCGTATTCATTCCTGCCCTCCATTGACTACTCTGCAGATCTATCGCATCGATGCTCTCTTAGCCCAGGGTTGGGAGACAAGGCGAAGAAACGGCTACTTGACAGAGCGTTTCAAACAAAATGTCAGAATTGAATTGATGACTTATCATTACCTGTGAAAAAAAAACAACAAAACAAAAAAATGGATACCTGGGAACTTTATTACCTTTTGAACAATAGTTCGTATACTGTTTCTTGCAATCCTGTCGTGTGCGCTAAAGATGAACTACCTCATCGCAAACCTCAAGACCATCAAGCTTATGTCATCATCACGGACGACAGTCATCTCCCAGGAACTCACTGGGTTGCCGTCTACTTCCCTCAAGAGGATTGTGTGGAGTATTTTGATTCGTATGGATTACCCCCTTTGGAAGACGATATCATTGACTTTATGAGAAGTAATGCCCAGACGACACGATACAATAATGTGAAATTACAAGGCACAGATTCCATGGTGTGTGGACAATATTGTGTGTATTGTTTTCATCATCGCAGTCTTGGATATCCTTTAGAACATTTAGTGACTTATTTTGATCGCAAGTCTTCTAGAAACGATGAGAAAGGAGATCGATGGTTTTGTGACCATTATGGCTAGGAAACGTAGTGTACATCAACGACCTCATGACTTCCATCAATGGAAATCTCACATGATTTCACAACGTTGTCAACCTTGTCAAAAATAATTTGTTTGATGTTATTGTTACTTGTTAATTGTTAGTAGTTGATTGTTTGTTTGAATAAAAAATGTTGTGTTTTGAAAAAATGTGTCTGTCGTTTGTTTTCGAAAAAAGACTGTGAATATATGCTCTTTGACTTTCTCTCTATCCCTCACCATGACATTCGCTATCATAGCGTTCCGACCCAAACAAAAAACTCTAGTAGGGATGTTTTCTATCGCGTCTGCGTTTGAACCATATAAAGCGGGTTGGTCTCCAGTCTGGTCATCCACTGTTCACTCGTCAACCTATGAAGATGCCTTCCAGACTAGCCAAGCTGAACGAAGCTTACAAATTTACATCGTGTCAGGCTAAACCTGATACCGAAGCCTGAAGAGATAGAGAATGTCAGGATGTTAGCAATAGCCCAGGACCTGATAGAAGAGGTCTTCAGAGAGGAAATCAAAAAAGAACAAGAAGAATGGACAGAGAAGTACAGACTTCAGAATGAGAGAGAACAGTAACAACAACAGCAGCAACAACAAGAACCAGACAGAGGTTTTGTCGACTGCCGTGTGGACACCAAAGAGTTCTCCTTCTCTTTCCGCAGAAGCAGGCCGTATCGTATAGGAAAGCCTGCTGCCAGATGGGGACGCAAACTTAGACAGTAAAAAAAGATTGACATCAATCCCATCAACAAAAAAACAGCCCTTTTCAGGGCTACCCCAATACTCTCGAAAAGACATACTAATTCAAATTGCCAAAACAAATTTGTGTGTTTGTGTCTTTAAAAAATAGAATTGTGTCTATAAGCACTTCGTTTCTTTTATCAGTAAAAAATCCACCCTTCGTTTTCTCTGTCTTGTCGAATCGTGCATGTATATGTTTGTAAGTAAAAAAAGTCAACGTGAGTGTTTCTTTTAGGTCCGCGCATTTGGTGTGATGGTAAGTTTTGGTGTTAGGGGATGTTTACGTTCACGTCCGTGCTTCAAGTATATAAAGCGATGCGATCGTCAGTCTGGCTACCCGCGTTGACGTAGCAACTGCAACGAAATGAGCGGAATAACGAAACTATTAGAACTCCAGATGCACCTGGAATATGCCAGGTGGTTGCTAGATGAGCTGGCTATGGAGGCTTTAGCCGAAGAAGCCAGGCTTGAAGAGGAGGAGAAGAAAAAGAAAGAATAGGAGAAGAGAGGGATCCTACCTCACCTCATGCTAAGACCTCTGTGTGAGGTCAAGCCTGAGGTGAGGACGCCTCCACAGACAGTAGCAGCACCGCAACAAAGACAGCCACAGCATCTGCCACCAGTACCACCAGTACCAAGAGTTGCTGTCTATCAGACAGAAAACTGGGAGGAGGAGGCAATGGAGGAATTGGAAAGACAGAGGCAAGAGTGGGAGCCTCGGCGTCAGCAAAATCATCCCAGGGTGTGGAATAGAAGAAGGAGAGAACAAGTGTTCACTATCCCTCAAACTGAGGAGTGGGATAGTGAAGCCAGTCAACCCCCTTCTGCGCTCCCAACCACACACATCAATTGGGAGCAGGACTGGAGCAGACGATGCGTGTGTGGTGCCCGACCAGGGAGGTGCAGACATTAAGAGGTGTATTTGTAGTTTTAAAAACAGCCCTTCTCAGGGCTAACCAGATCTCTAGAAAAGAGACACTATTCAAGTTGCCAATTTGTGTGAATGTAGAGTAGTGTGACTATAAACACTCACTCTTCTACTGTTGTGTGTGTGTGTGTGTGTGTTTGCGTTCGCATCCGTTTATATGGATAGTAAATATGGTGTGTTTTATGCGTTCGCGTTCGCTGGTGTGGATAGTATAGTGTGTATGTTTTATGCATTAGCGTTCATTGGTGTGGATAGTATATGTGTGTGTGTTTTATGCATTCGCGTCCGTTGGTGTGGATAGTAGATATGGTGTGTTTTATGCATTCTCGTCCGTTTGTGTGGATAGTATATATGTGTGTTTTATGCATTCTCGTCCGTTGGTGTGGATAGTAGGTATGGTGTGTTTTTCTTCTCTTCCCGTTTGTGTGGATAGTATATATGTGTGTTCGATGCATTCTTGTTCGTTGGTGTCGTTAGTAAATATGGTGTGTTTTATGCATTCTCATTCGTTGGCGTGGATAGTAGGTATGGTGTGTTTTTTCTTCTCTTTTCCTTTGTGTGGATAGTATAATGTGTGTGTTTTATGCATTCGCGTTCGTTTGTGTGGATAGTAGATAATATGTGAAATGAGTGTAAGGGATGATTTCGTTCACGTCCGTGCATAACGTATGTAACGCGGAACGCTCGTCAGTCTGGCTACCCGCGTTGACTAGTCAACACAAGATGGAATTGTTTAACCAGTTAAGACACAGTTATTTTTGGATGAAGGATGCAGCCTACATGGTGGAAAGGCTTGAAAAAGAATGGAGCTATCCAGACAGCCAAGACTTTGTGACCAGTCAAGTCACTAGCCTGAAAGTAGCCAGGGATCAGGTGGCAGGAATGATAGAAGAGGAGGTGGAAAAAATAAGAGGATTCATAAAGCCAAAGTATGTAAGAGTGGGGACATTGAAGAAAGCACTTGATAATGTAATCCAAGTGAGGTGTTTTTTTTAGAAGACCAAGCAAATTTTACTGAGTGGTCTTTTGTCTTGTGGGGATTACAACAATTAAAAAGAGCAGAAGACAAGATGAAAAACATAATATAAGAAGAGGTAAAGAAAATAAAAGACATGTGAACAAAAGAGAGAAAGGAGAAAGAAAATAGAAAGAGAAAAGAAGAGTTTCAAAGACTAAAACAAAACTGGATGAAAATACAGCAAACATTTAGAGCTATGGGACATCCAGACTGGATACAAGAAGAAGAAAATAAGAAGAAGAAGAAAGGAATTATTGGAAAATTAAGAAGCTGGTGGAAGAACTGGAGAAAATAGAAGAAGAACCCAAAGGCCCTTTTCAGGGCCACTTTTATATGCCTCGAAAAGATATTTATTCAAAAATTTGCCTCTCTATGTGTGTTATCTATGTTTATCTATGTCTCTGTCTCTCCATTGTATTTGGCCCTCCCTAGAGTGGTAGCTGCGCGTATCCAGGTCAGTCCCTTGCTACATTGTTACAAGTGTCCAGTACCGTGAAATTATCCCACCTGTTCCATTCCTATTGTTCCTATACAAAATTCCCATTGTCCCTATACAGGCCCAGGGTGATCTTTTGTCCCTATAAATCGTGTCCCTATACAAACCCAGGCTGTTTTTTCTTCTTTGGCCTCATATGCCCCATATCGCCCCCATTAACTACTTATATTGTATTTCGTGTATTTTAAATACAAGGGCTTTATAAGCTGTATCTCAAGAATATAGTATTATATATCTATCTATCTATCTATCTAT